>LGRX02035610.1:33716-56845 GCA_001247695.2 Cymbomonas tetramitiformis | reverse complement strand
CTCACACGAGGTGATTGCCTCTTCTCGCACCGATTGCGCCTTCTATGTCCCCAGGTGCTGGGTCTGCCCAGCTCCCAATCTCACAGGGTCGGTGTCCTACTCGGGTGTGCCTTTGATCCTACGGGCATCGCCATCTGCTCACATGCAGTCTATAGATGGCCGCAACAAACAATTCAGAATAATCATGTGAGGATCTTTTTATAGTGCATTCACAGCACGCGCACTGTTGCATAACAACACCGATACTGAGCTCACTGTTGCACAACAACACCGATACTGAGCGCACTGTTGCACAACAACACCGATACTGAGCGCCTTGCTATACTGCAAGACCGATACTGAGCGCCTTGCTATACTGCAAGACCGATGCTGAGCGCCTTGCTATACTACAACACTGATACAGAGTGCACTGCTGTACTACACCACCGATACTGAGTGCACTGCTACACTGCAACACCGATACTGAGTGCACTGCTATTATGCTACAACACCGATACAGAGCACACTGCTGCACTACAACACCGATGCTGGGCAGCAGAAGCGCACCTTGTTCTGCTCAGACAGCGCCTCCTCATTGTCCAAGGTCTCAAACTCTAAATGCCCCGCATGCCCTGGAGTGATTAATAGCATTGTCATCTGCCTGCCATATCTATACACCAGCACTTCCCCACTCCCCTCGCTCCGTCATCACCTCTGTCATCACGTGTGTCATGCAGACATAGCGTGTCACATTGCAGATCACGCAGGGAACTCCCCCAATCTGTGCTCCTACTCCTTCCTCCGGCGTGCGTGATGCACAGTAAGCGCTTAGACAACATATGCTCGAGTAATTCCACCCTCACCACATCTAACCATCCTCGAATCCCCTTTCCCCTTCTAAGACCCCCCCTTGCATCGCCTCTCCGCCTCACGACACACAGCCTGGGCTCCCTTCAGCTACCAGCGAAACGCCCCTGACCCGAGGGTGGAGGGGGCTCACTCGGGATTGAAGTGGTCGAGGTCGTTGCGGGAGAGTGCCGACCCCGTCAAGAACTTGTACAAGGAGGGCGCGAAGTCCGCACGCACCAACCGCCGGTCGTAGATGCACTTTGCCATGGCTCTGCCAGCTGCACGGAGCAACTCCGGTAGGTTCTCGGCTGCTGCGCCCCCCTCCATGGAGTCCCTCACCGGCAAAACCCCACCGCGCTCCCCGCGTTCAAATAGGCCCACTCCCGGCCGCACCACCTCCTCCCAAAGTTGGGTGTACATCTCCGTCGTGAGCCCAGCGGCATCCACCCCTTCCTCCCCATGGAAGCTCACCACCAGCCCCCTCCGCAACTTCGATAGGTCGACCTCCTGTGTGCTCCCCCCACCTCTCCCCCAGACCCCGTGCTTCAGCATTTCAGACCGCCTCCCTTACAAAGACCCGGCAGGCCCGCTGCAGACATGGTCGAGGGGGGGATGCCAGTTGGCGTAGTGAACATGTCCGGCTGCAGGCACTCAAGCCAGGTCTCCTAATCAGGCAGGTAGCAGACGACATCACAACCGTACTCGGAGAAGCCACATAAGCTCAAGCACTTTGAGGAGCCACGTCAGCGCAACCTTTTGGAACCTGTTCGACCCGTTGGCGGAGGTGTGATGGACAGACCTTGAAGAAGTGCAGCACTTGCTTCGGGTCGAGCACGCGCGATGCCGCCTGCCCCTCGCGCGGGTGGCGCACCAAGTGCAGCGGCAGCCCGCCTCGGACCCCGCGCTGCACCTGCCGCACGTGTGCGTGCAGCGCGACCACCTGCCGCTGCGACGCCGGCCCTGGAGCGCCCTCCGGCCCTCCCGGCCCCTGCATCATGTACGCCGACACGAGCGCATCCGCTGCCGACGGCCGCCGCGAGGGTTCCGGTTGCAGCAGCGCCTCCAGCAGCTCCCGCAAGGCGTCGTCCGCGGCAGGTGGCACCAGCACATCCCCGGAGCGGTGCGGCGCTGGGACTTCCCCGAAGTGCAGCCAGTACAGCACCGCCCCCGCGGACCAACAGTCGGACGCCTGCGTTGCCTCCCCCCCTGCCTCCACCTCCGGCGCCATGTACCCGAGCGTGCCCTTCTGGGGGCCCGCGGCGGTGGTGGTGGCGGTGCGGTCCCCGGTGCGAATGTCCCGGCTCACGTCGAAGTCCGCCAGCTGCGGGCGGCCGTCGTCACGCACGAGAATGTTGCTCGGCTTGATATCCCGATGGAGCACCTGCCGCAAGTCATCCCACGAGACCCCCTCGCGCTTCTCTGAGGCCCATGCATCCGCAGTTGATCCTGCTTTACCCAAGTGCTAAGCCACCGCGGCGCCTGGGATTCACGCCCAGGCAAGGGGGTTAGGGGTGGGGGAGGGCCACTTCCTACAACGGTCCTTTTTCCCATGTGCCAAATATACTGATCCAAGCGGTAAAGACCTTGGATCATGCAAGCCATCCCACCATACCCCCTCGCTGACTATTCAAATTGCTTCTATCCCTTTAAGTCATGCCAAGTCTTTCTACCAGCATCATCCTTTGCCAAAGCACCTACACTGTAAAGATTCACCAGGTTGGGCGGCTGTTATTCGGTCGTTTGGGTGCGCATAATGAAGCAGGAGGTCATGCACTCGATCCACTTCTCTAGGGGGATGGTATGGCATTCGAGGACAAACGTAGCCGAAAGATATGGAACTTTTGCAAAGGTTTGAAAAGGTTCACACAGGGGATCATTGTCGGGTTATTTTCTAACATGATCTCACAATCCTCGGGGACGCCGCGCACGAAAACCTCTGCAAACTTTCATAGCTTTCGGCTACGTTTGTGCTGGAATGTCATACTTGAAACATGATGCGAACACACGTTTGGCCCGGCTTCTTTACTCGCAGTCATGAGCCATGCCACCCACATGGGATCATGGCCCCCCCAGACGACAGGGGGTGGGAGGGGGGGGCGAGCGGACCTGCGCGCCATGGATGTAGGCTACGGCCTGGAACACGGCGCGCGCCATGGTGTGCGTCTCCCGCAGGCGAGCGCTGGGAGGGGTCTGCGAGCCCCACTCCCGCAGAGTGCCACGTGTGGCAAAGGGCAGCTGTAGGTAAGAGCACCCGCGCACCGCGTCGTGGAACACCGCCTCGATGGGCACCACGAGGGGATGCCGCAGCCGCGACAAGATGCTCACCTGCATGCGGCCCATGGTCGGACAAACCAGGTCAGCCCCGCCGCGCACTACACACGCCACTGCAACGCGTCCACTCCGCTGTGCGCTACACGCGTGGCGTCTCCGCCATGCGGCGCGGGCAACGCCAAGTATTGACAAACCGCGTCCGCCACAATCTGCACACACGACATGGGGGCAGTGCGAGAGCTGGCGGAGACACCTCCTTCTCGGCAGCATGCCGCGCGCCCCCATCGCCCACTGCGAATCGCTTGAGGACACACGGATGGGGAAGCGGGCCTCCAATGAAGGAGGCTTGCAGGACCTCGCGGCGGGCATCCTCTGCGAGCACCCGCACACCCTCGTAGTCCCCATCCACCGTGCGCCTCACCCACAGCCCCTTCTCGCTTCCCCCGAACAGCCCCGCATCCGCCATAAACTCCGGCAGCAGCGCCACCTGCTCCCCATTCCTCCACCCCCAAGTACCCCATTAGCGCAAGCACGTATCGATACTTCGAACGATGCGGCAAGGCTGTCTTTGTCGTCAGCTGGCATCCAACCTCATCGTTTACCGCGCGGAACCTTGTAGCAACGGTCGATACGCTCATGGCCGCTGATACGTGTGGCAGAGAGTATGCTGATGAGCTCATGCCCGTTGATGTGTGTGGTAGAGAGCATGCCGATGAGCTCATGGCTGCTGATGCGTGTGGCAGAGAGCATGCCAGTGAGCTTATGGCCGTTGATGCGTGTGGCAGAGAGCATGTCGATAAGCTTATGGCTGTTGATGCGTGTGGCAGAGATCATGCCAGTGAGCTTATGGCCGTTGATGCGTGTGGCAGAGAGCATGTCGATAAGCTTATGGCCGTTGATGTGTGTGGCAGAGAGCATGTCAATCCTAGTGGCCGATGAAAGGCATCGGTCTTCTCGGGATATACTCTTAGCTACCGCCTCACCTGCTGTCGCAAAGACAGTTGCAGAGCGTAGTGCTGACGTCTCAAGGCTCGTTTTTGTGTCATCAATTCCTCCGCCTCTCCGCCCCTCTCTCCGAGCTGTGACGGGCCCCTCGCACATGCCAGCAGCAGCTTCCGTCGCTTCCGAACCGGGTTCTCCATGTGTTGCAGCTCGACCTCTTTATGCTTCAGCTCCTGTTGCTTCAGCTCCAGATCCTCCAGCTCCTCAACCAGTTGCGTGCACTTTCCCTCCCTCGCGGGGAGAGTCTGGAGGGAGGGCAAGCGAGCGGTGTAGTGGGCCAGCAAAGCGCGCTGGTGCACTGCTAGTTGCAGCGCCGCCTGCGCCCGCGGCTCCAACTGGGCAAGCTCCGCCCTTGCCGCCGCCTCCCATAGCTCCACTTCGCGCTCCCCAGCTTCCAGCGCCGCCCGCTCCCGCGTCCCCGGCAAGCTCTCCCCGGTCTCACCGGCTCCGGTGCCGTCCGGAAGCGGCCCGCATAGCGCACTAAGCTGACTTTGCATCGCCATCACGCACCGTGTTCGCTCCTCCGCCGCAGCATCACCTGCCGCCTCCACCTGTTGCACACCCCATTATTCGTCTCACAACATCACTCTCACCGATATGACCAACAGATGCCACATGCCATCTCCTCAAGCGCCGCCCCTCATGTCATGTGCCAGCTGCTTACAATTGTATCTTCCAGTTTTTTCTTTCTTTCAATTGTGAGTAGCTAACTGATGTTGACACATAGTGAATGTGTTACGCGCCAGGTCCGCCAGGTCCACCTCACGCCAGGTCCGCGTCACGCCAAATCCGCCAAATCTCAGAGAAATTGTGTTTCCTAAGTCATTTTTGTCATGTAAGATTGAGTATTACATCTTGCAAGTGTATGCTCTTTTTGGCGGACTTGGTGTGACATTTTTTCCTACGGCAGGTCCGCCTGGCGGACCTGGCGTAAACATCGGCGCGGTTAATCGCGCCGCGGACCTGGCGTGTCACAAGTATCTTGATCGGCTATGACGAGTTCCCCGTAATCCGCAAACAGTGCACAATTGAGGAGGAGCCAAGTGCCATATGCTCCATCTTATTGGCCGAGCTTGTGAGCCCAAGCGGAGCACTCCAGCCCTTGTTGGAGTATAGCATCAAAGAGGGGCGCACCACGCCACAAGGTCGCCACTGTGCCTCCGCCTCACTCCCGCGGGCCTCCTCTTGTTGCCCTGCCCCCCCCTCTGCCGCACCCGCCAACAGCTGTCGCGCGCGGTGGCTCTCCGCGGCCGCAGTCATCCGCTCCGCCGCCTCTTCCGCCCGCCGCACCCGCTCCGGGAGCTCGCGGCACGCCTCCGTCAAGGTGGCGGCGATCTCGGCGGCCAGCGTGCGGCGCTGCTCCTGCAGCGCAGACAGCGTGCTGAGCTCCGGAATGGAGGCCGCCATGTGCTCCTCGATCTCCCGCACCGCACAGTCCAGTGCCCGCAGCTGCGTGTCCACCTGTGCTAGCGCCACCGGTGGGGAGCCCCGGACCCCCTGGTGGGCCTCCTGGCGTACTTCCGGCCCCAGCTGCTGCAGCTCACGCCACCGCGCCTTGGCTTCCCCCGCGCGGCGCAGCAGGGCGCGCAGAGTGAGCGCCGCGCCCCCCATCTCGCCGCACTCCTCGAAGCGGCCGCTGGCGCCCTCCTGCATCACCACCGGGGCGCCCCCGTTGCGGTACAGCACCGCCTGGCGCACCACAGGGCAGCTGGCACCGCGCAGGTGCAGGCCGTGCTCGCGGTTGCCGTGCACCGTCGTGCTCGTCAAGCTGCCCCCCGCTTCGTCATCCCACACAATGCCGCAAGCTGTGTTCTCGGACACATGCCCACCGGTCACATTGAGGGTGGCTCTGTTTTTGAGGTGGACGCCGTGGTTACCGTTGCGGTGGATGGCACAGCCTTCGAGGGTGCCGGCACCATCATTTCCCACGACGAGGCCAGACATGTGGTTGCCGTGCACCTTCGTGTTTGTCACATTTGACTTTGCGCTCCCATCGATGCGAATGCCTCGCTGCTTGTTGCCATACACCTCACAGCCCTCGAAACTGCCTTGCCCTTGCACGGACACCCGTATTCCAACCCGCTTGTTGCTGTGCACCTTTGTGTTTGTCACACTCAGGTTCCCGTTCCCCTTGATGTAAATGCCTTGCTGCTCGTTGATATACACCTCACAGCCCTCGAAGCTGCCTTGCCCTTGCTCGAACACCGATATACCGCGTCCTTGTTGCTGTGCACTTTGTGTTCGTCACACTCGGGTTACCGCCCCCGTCAATATAAATGCCTTGCAGCGTGTTCTCATAAACCTCACAGCCCTCGAAGCTGCCTTGCCCTTGCACGGACACCAATATTCCGGACATCTTGTTGGCGTGCACCTTTGTGTTCGTCACATCCGGGTTCCCGCTCCCCTCGATGATAATGCCTAGCAGCGTGTTGCCATACATCTCACAGCCCTCGAAGCTGCCTTGCCCTTGCTCGAACACCCCTATTCCGAACGTCTTGTTGCTGTGCACCTTTGTGTTTGTCATACTCGGGTTCCCGCTTCCCCTGATGCAAATGCCGTACAGCTTGTTCTCATACACCTCACAGCCCTCGAAGCTGCCTTGCCCTTGCTCGTACACCCGTATTCCGAGCTCGTTCCCATACACCTCACAGCCCTCGAAGCTGCCATGCCCTCGATCAGACACCTCTATTCCACTCTGCTTGTTGCCATGCACCTTTGCATTCCTGAACATCGAGTTCCCCCCTTCTGCCATGGTGATGCCGTCGGTATTCTCCGAGATGTCGCAGCTGTCGAAATTGCCCCGAGCGTGCCCATAAACAGCGACTCCGTTTCTTCCATTTCCGGACACCTGCGTGCTCTCAACCGTCGGATTGCACTCCCCACGGAGCAAGATCCCATCCCCTGTATTCTCCACGACTACGCAATCTGTCAAAGCCGCGCCCCCTTCGATGTGCACCCCCACTGCGTTCCCGCATACCCTCGTCTGCACGAGCGTGGCGTGACCATCCGCTTCCACGTGACACCCACCGCGGGTGTTCTCCAACAGCTCGCACTTCGACAGAATCGCAATGCCTCCCCCAGCGCACAGTACGCCCCACCCGCCAGCGCTTTTGACGGTCGTGTCGGTAAGCGCGACGCGCACCTCTGCTCCAAAGATGTGGACCCCTGCCGCGCTTGCCTTGCCGCCTTCCACCCGACAACCGCGAATCTCAAACTGTTCCGCCTCCCCCGCTGCAAGCGCACCACTGCACAACACCACGCACTGGCGAGCCGCCCCTGCCTCTTCTTCACCCGTGCCCTGCTCGCCCCCCTCATCTGCGCCGGCGGGGAGGGCCTCCATCGGGGCGTTCGTGGGCCCCTCATCACTAGTGAGTGTCAGCCCTCTCAGCGACGCGCCTTTGTAGGCGGCGCCGGAGATGGACACCGCCGGCGCTCCGTTGATGCCTTTGATAACCACTGGGGGAGGATTCTCTGCAGGGGGGCTTGGAGCGGCGCGCAGATGCACCTGAGGGGCACACCCGAGAGCCCTCCCCAGAGCCGTCAGTCGCATTGCACGCGCACGTGCACAGCCTCCACCCAACCTCCACGCTGACGATACCTCCGCTGACTGCTGGACTCGCCACTCTCTGCTGGTTGAAGTAAAGATCAATTGTCTAGAAATGTGTGAAGAATGGTTAGAGTGGCGTAAGGACTGGCTGTCTAGAACCACGAGTGAGCGCAGGAGCTCAAACATTGAGAAACCCTGGGTTTAGGGCCCGAAGCATGGCATCGCTGGACCGGACCTTTGGG
The DNA here is from genome assembly GCA_001247695.2 of Cymbomonas tetramitiformis. Lineage (NCBI taxonomy): Eukaryota > Viridiplantae > Chlorophyta > Pyramimonadophyceae > Pyramimonadales > Pyramimonadaceae > Cymbomonas > Cymbomonas tetramitiformis. Next base: position 48,955 of record LGRX02035610.1, on the reverse strand, counting down.
TGTGCTGTTGGTCTCTGGCTTACTCGGTGCCACGATATACCCAGCGAACTTTTCACTCGTGTGTCTGTGGAAATGCTGGAGGATGTGGGGTTGTCTGTGGACTGCGGTATGTGTTGGAATGCACAGTGCCTGCTGATCAGCTTGGTGTAAAGCATGATTGTCTAGGCCTTGTGCAGCAGTCAGAATGCTCAAACCCTGAAGAAACCCTAAGAAACCCTTAGATCTAGATCTGTAGATCTGCTGAACTAATTGTAGCCGTTGGATCAGAGATGACCATCGGGAAGACAGTGCGCAACAGGTCAGCGGCCCATCGCAGGCGTGTCACTGCGGCCGGTATGAACTGACAGTGGCACGCAGGACTCAAGTTAGCGAACTTTCACTTTATTCGCCCAATCAGTAATGATTGGGCACTTGAGTTCGCGGCGTTTCAAGCTGCGGACTGCTTTATCTTTTGTGAATGAAAGTTTGCGCTTGCTTTTGCAAATTACCTACTGTTGAATTCTAAAAACATTCACACCCACGCCCAATACCCACGCCAACCATCCACGCTCAATATCCACGCCCAACATCCACGCCCACGCACCAAAACGCCCACACCTATCCTGCGGGTGTGTCCAGATTTTCTCAGCACAGGCAGTGGACTGTTACAAACCAAGGCAGCTGCAGCTGCGTGGGGAAGCCGCGGGACGGGGAAGTGTGGATGCTGAGTGCTCAATGGCCGGCGGTTGGTTCTCCACAAGGATGCCCACACAATGGAGCGGTGGACGCTAAACCGCTGCAGCATGTGAGGCTTGGACACCCTGCACACGAGACGTATGCAGGAGGTAATGAAGCAGGTGGACGCTAAACCGCTGCAGCATGTGAGGCGTGGACACCCTGCAAACGAGACGTATGCAGGAGGTAGTGGAGCAGGTGGATGTCAAACTGCTGCAGCATGTGAGGCTTGGACACCCTAGAGGCGAGAGTATGCAACAGGTAGTGGAGCAGGGGGGGCCATCTTGGTATCCCTGCGCGATAGTAAGCATACTGCCCGGTAAAGCACTACCCAGAATGCTGCATGGCTTGCAGGTTTACCAAAGCTATTAGACCGACGCACATAGCCACTAGTATATATAGAACCAGCTGCTGAGTGTGGCATGCTGATCTGGTCTGACACCTGTGGCCCCTTTGTGCACCGCGCCGGGGAGTATTGGGGGTTTGGGTCAGTGCCTGGGTGACGCTGCGCACTGGCTCTGGTCTGACACCTGTGGCCCTTTTTGCACTAAGGCCGGGGGTATTGGGGGTTTGGGTCAGTGTTTGGATGACGCTGCTCACTGGCTCTGGTCTGACACCTGTGGCCCCTTGTGCACCGCGCTGGGAGTATTGGGGGTTTGGGTCAGTGTCTGGATGACGCTGCTCACTGGCTCTGGTCTGACACCTGTGGCCCCTACCTTGTGCACCGCGCCGGGGGTATTGGGGGTTTGGGTCAGTGTCTGGGTGACGCTGCTCACTGGCTCTGGTCTGACATCTATGCCCCTTGTGCACCGCTGGGGGTATTGGGGGTTTGGGTCAGTGTCTGGATGACGCTGCTCACTGGCTCTGGTCTAACACCTGTGGCCCCTTTGTGCACCGCGCGGGGAGTATTGGGGTTTGGGTCAGTGTCTGATGACGCTGCTCACTGGCTCTGGTCTGACACCTGTGGCCTCTTGTGCACCGCGCCGGGGGTATTGGGGTTTGGGTCAGTGTCTGGATGACGCTGCTCACTGGCTCTGGTCTGACACCTGTGGCCCCGTTGTGCACCGCGCCGGGGGGTATTGGGGGTTTGGGTCAGTGTCTGGATGACGCTGCTCACTGGCTTTGGTCGTAAGTCTAGTGGCGCTGGGGAGTACGCGGCTTGAGTCACTGCGTGGATTGGATGCTTATGGGGGCTTTAATCGTCACACATAATTTAATGTAACGCTCGTGCAAAAGACACAGCACCACCGTCCGTTCATATGCCAATCGATGCACATACGGAGATGCGGGTGAATGCTCACAACTTACCAACTTGTCGAGCAGCACGCTTTCGTTGTATATCCCCGGGCTCAACTCCACGATGTCACCTGTCACACCACCGCGCAGTGGTCCAATCCACAAAGCTTCGTAAAAAGCTCCTTTAGGGTATTCAACTTAGACGTACAACGGGCACACCAAGCACGTGTCCGTGCCCCCCTTCTCTCTAAAGCAATATACTGCCAACTTCGTCTGCGCATCCCCAAGTGCCCCCTATCCCCCCTCCTTCCGCATACGCACCCTCTCACCTGGCCATGAGCCCACTCTACTCCCCGCTTTCTCCCTGCTGTGCACCCCTTATCTCCTCCCTCAGCTATGCACACCCTCGGACCTCTCCGTGCCGTGCACCCCCTCATATTTCCCTGTCATACGCCCCATCGTGCCTCTCCAGGCCGTGCACCCTATACCTCTTCGGCCGCACCCCTCATGTCTCTCCCTGCCGTGCATCCCCCGCATATTTCCCCTGTCATACGCCCCCATCGTACCTCTCCAGGCCGTGCACCCTCATACCTCTTCAGGCCGTGCACCCTCATATTCTCCAGGCCGTGCACCCTCATACCTCTCCAGCCTATGCACCTCCTCATACCTCTTCACGCTGCGCACCCCCTCATACCTCTCCAGGCCGTGCACCCTCGCATATCTCTCCCAGTCGTGCATCCCCGCACACCATATGACAGAGAGGCCCCCCATCCCCGCTATGCACCCCTTCTGCCTTCCCCCGTCCCTCGTCCCCTTTCTCAGCTCGTCATGTATCCATTCTGGTCGCTTCCCACCCTTGAGTCTTTTCTGAGCTTCCCCTCGCTACGCATAGCAACTGTCACTATCAACGTCTGGCCCCGCATCTACGTGCAGCAACCGAGCCACCTAGACTGCGGAAGCGGTCACACGGAATGCCAGGTCGCCCGTACAGGTCTTAAGCATGACGACGTCTCCAAATATACCAAGTCCTTCAGGTTGCACCAAATATGCGTAACTGAGAATAGCTTTTCACCAACGTGCATGCACCTTGTGAACCAAAGACACGAGCGTAACCGTCCGTCAACTCTTTTGGAAAGTTAAGATCAGTTGTGCGCGGACCTTCAGCGGCCGCTCGTATTGCAGCGGAAACAGTCCCGTGAGAGACGACATGCACCGTCATGAGAAGGTTGCTGAAGGACTGCCACCGACTTCGCTTGGTCACATCCTCCCGCCTGAGAGCCCTGCGCGCGCGCCTTGGAGATAAGCACTCGCAGTGCCTGTCCCTATCCCCACACGTCGTTTGACATGGAATCGGAAACCTCCGAGCTACACAGCGGCATCGCCAGCAATATCTATCTCGCACCATTAACCCTGGCGACTCATCCATACGCGAGGCGACACGAGTCTCTGGGCAAGTGCGGTGGACACCAGGCTCTCTTTATGTATCCCGTGTCGTACAGCTCAGGCACTTGTTTCGAGAATGTAAAGGCTAAGAAGACACAAAAAATAACAGACTTGCTTCTCCACGCGCGAGGATCGTGGCGACTGTTCCACTAGGGCTCTCCGTCACGCAGGGTCAACGAAAAGGTAGCGTCGCTGTGTTCTATGGGTTTGAAGCGAGGAAGGTCGATGGTCGCCCAGGAAGTGGAGATTTGCACGCGTGAATCGAAATATATCAGTGTAGGCTGTTGCAAACACGGGTAGACACCGTTCTTTCCACAATCTGCGTATGCGCTTGAAATCGGAAGCTTGGCGTTTTGCATCATATTACAGGGCAAACACCTATCAAGCCGTCCAGGCGGACCTTCGAAGAGATACCACTCGAGTGTGTAGATGGCGACGAGGTCTACCACTTCACGCGGCTCTTGATATCAACGGAATGGAGGCTTCACGCGATCTTGACACGCTTAGGTAAAAGTAGCTCCCGTAGACATTGAAGTTTATGGCCTGAAAACTCAAATCGATTCAGAAAAGAATTCCAAACAATTCAGCTGTTGCTCTTTAACTGCCATCAAGAAGTGTTTCGGTTCGGTTGTTACAGATGTGAAACAGTTATGATGTCGACGTGTGGAGTGATCTGGCATGACTCGTGACACGTGTGACGCCGCCGGCACCGTGCTCCGATATATTCTCTCGACGACGCTCAGGGTTTTTTACCTTTATATGAAAACTTGAAAAGTATGACAAAACTCAGAAAACATGGCACAAATGATGATGTGGCAAGAACGATGACACACGTGTCATCGTTCTCCGAGTTCCGTCACAGCCCGATCATGCCCTACTCCGGAACCGGAGCCAGTCTTTTATGCCAGAAGCTCAAAACCTCACCGCTTCATTTTCGCTCTCTCTTTTCTGCGGTTTCAGGGCGCGGTTCTTAACTATCGCAATTTGCATAATGTTGTTGCCTCCAGAAGCGATATCCACGAATTTATTGTCCCGGATCATACTAAAAACCCATATTTCCTTCGGTTAGGCCATATCGTGCGGTACGAGCCCAGGAAGAACCCATGAACCCTTCAAAAGAGGGCGGTAGGACGAAAGCATTTGATGAAAACGTGAACCGCGTTCACGTTTTCATGTTAGCATCTACGTGAAAACGTAGATGCTGGCTGGATGCTCGGGGACGCTTGAGGATGGGCGCGTTCGAAAGGTGAGAAGGCCCTCTCGAAGTCCCGCAAACTATATCGGTGATGTTTTGTGATGAACTTGGCCGTTTTTGACGTCCAGGTTCAGGTTTCGCTGCAAAACATTCGCTGAAAACGTGAACTCCGCAGGTGTGTAGATGCTAGATGGATGCTTCGGACTCTATGACAGTTACAAACCCTGACGGTCACAAATTCTAAATTTGACCGATCCGAAGCCTCTGGCACCCAGAGTAGATCATGCCCGATCTAAGGATAGCGAACGCTTATAAAGGCAAGGGAAAAGGCAAGGGGAATGCAATCAATGTTGGATTATGTGTGCCACCCGCTGTAGGGAGTCACTAGTCTCCAGAGAGTTGCGTACCAGAGCCGTCGCAAAAAGCTCGAGTGTCACAAAGCGGTCACATGCATAATGCAACATTTGCAACTTTTTGGAGTTGTGTGACCTTTTAAGGTCAATTGTAAGACTCGGAGTGAAAAAAAAAAAATCAAAAAAATATTTTCCGGCTCGCCGGCGGCCAAAATCGATGGTTTTTGGCTTGAAAAGGCCATTTTGAGTGCGCGGGTGCTAGAGGATTTCCCGTCGGTGTCCGAATCGCGTGTTTGAACTTCGTGGGACCTTCCAAGGACCATCACGGGTCACTTAGTGGAAGAAATGATGAGAAATTTTTGTTTGGGGTGCTCGCCGGGGGCCAAAATGGCCGTTTCTGGGGCCTGAGCAGGCCATTTTGCGTGCGCGGGGCTATAGGATTTCAGTTAGGTATCCGAATCGCGCGTTTGAACTTTGTGGGACCTTTCAAGGACCATCACGAACTACTTAGTGGAAGAAATGATGAGAAATTTTAATTTGGGTGCTCGCCGGGGGCCAAAATGGCCGTTTCTGGGGCCTGAGCAGGCCATTTTGCGTGCGCGGGGCTATAGGATTTCAGTTAGGTATCCGAATCGCGCGTTTGAACTTTGTGGGACCTTTCAAGGACCATCACGAACTACTTTGTGGAAGAAATGATGAGAAATTTTAATTTGGGTGCTCGCCGGGGGCCAAAATGGCCGTTTCTGGGGCCTGAGCAGGCCATTTTGCGTGCGCGGGGCTATAGGATTTCAGTTAGGTATCCGAATCGCGCGTTTGAACTTTGTGGGACCTTTCAAGGACCATCACGAACTACTTAGTGGAAGAAATGATGAGAAATTTTAATTTGGGTGCTCGCCGGGGGCCAAAATGGCCGTTTCTGGGGCCTGAGCAGGCCATTTTGCGTGCGCGGGGCTATAGGATTTCAGTTAGGTATCCGAATCGCGCGTTTGAACTTTGTGGGACCTTTCAAGGACCATCACGAACTACTTAGTGGAAGAAATGATGAGAAATTTTAATTTGGGTGCTCGCCGGGGGCCAAAATGGCCGTTTCTGGGGCCTGAGCAGGCCATTTTCAGGGTTTCAGGGTTTGTGCTACATGTAGGTCAAGGATAACATCGAATTTGCAAGCAACCCATGTCCGTTGCATTCCTATGGGGTTTCGCATTATGATTGCAAGCATATTGGACCATTATAACCCATCAAAGATTAAGTTACACAAGTGCAGCTAGGATACGTTGATGCTCCGCCTCCGGTACTATCAAGTAGTCCTGCCTGCCTACTTTGCGCTTCCTCAGAGCCACTTCCACACACACTATATGATGTGAGTACGTCAAACATTTTCTGCTATTGTCTACAAAGTACTCCGTGCATGTGCTTTCATCCCTCCATTCCAAAACTCTGCCTTCAACAACGAACTCGCCAGGGGTAGCATGCACTCCTGCCCCTGCACTCCCCCCCACACCCTGTGTGTAGTAGTCGTCTTTGATGCCGTCCGCGTCTAGCACTTGATGCACTCCACCTAGCGCCTTCACCAAATAATATTGGTGGTTCTCATCTCCCCCCGATGAGCGTGCAAAGATGCTTCCTCGTGAAACCTCCACTTGCGCCACGTCGTGCGCCTGCTCCGCTGCACGCATCCTCGTTCGCCGCTCTTCCCCTACCGCCTCCGCCACCATCGTGAAAGGCACCCATTCATCCACATGACTCTTATAATGGCACCCTTCACTATCCGGTTGCGGGTGCTCACATTGTGCGTAGCAATAATCGCAATAACATGGACGATCACGCTTCAACCCAACCATTAGGCCAACTCCCGCCCGCACCGAGTGCAACGCCAAAGTGCCATCCACCGTCTTGAAGCCCTGGCCCGACTCGTCGACATCGCCATCCTCCACCAAAAAGAAGAACCGCTGCCCAAATGCCGAGCGCCGGTTGGATCCTTGGTCCTTCGCAAACCGCAATCTCTCCAGGCAGAATTCATACAAATCCCTTGCATTCAATATCTTTCCATACCACTTATCCGTTGTTGCCATTACCGCCAAACTAGCCTCATGCTTCACCGCAACTCCCATTGCATCTTGCTCGCCTCGTGCGTGGGATGTCTCAAAAAAGTTTCGTTGGCACGGTATGCCAAGCCCTCGTACCCATTCCATCGGGCGCCCGCTCTCCACCACATCCGCAAAGGCCGTGCCGCATTTGTTCTGCGCCGCACTCCCATCCGCCCACTCGTGAATGAATTTTGGGAGGGGCAAACCTCTTTTCTGAAAGTACTCCTTGACGATGAGTTTACGCATGTGCTGGATGGCACGGTGGCTATGGGGCATGTCGTTGCCCATAAAGTACAGGTAATCCTTCACAATGATAGGATTCTCCTCCGTGGACTCCACCCCGTCCACCTCCTTTACCGCATGCCGCCATAGCACGCAGCATAGTAGCGAGGCCTGCTTCACAATCCAATGCAAGGATTGGATTGCCCGTGGAATGTTCAATGCATGGTTCTCGCTGAAGTCGAAAAGAAGGAGGCAATGGCCCAAGGGCAAATTCTCCTTGCACTTGTTGAACATGTTCATCGTGTGTTGGGCCATAAAGCAATGGTATGGATATGGCTTTAAAAATGGACAGGTTTGCCCACTCACCCCGGCTAGTTCTTTCACCGCCCAGTCCCCATCTGCATCCTTCCGCACGAACTTGCCCGCGCACGAACACTTCTTGGACTCCCCCGGTACATGCCCCAGCACACACCCTTGTAACTTGGACACGAGCTCCCCTACCGGAGTCTTCTTCTGCACAAACTGTACTCGGTGTTTGTTCTTCCCGTCGTCGTCGGTTCCCACCACCGCGCTCTCGTAGGTACTCCACTCAACCTGCTGGCCGGCCTTTCCTATCTCCGCCTCGCACAGCTTCAGGTTTCGCAACCCCCCGCAATCCTCGCACGACCCATCCAAGCAAGGCATAGCGTGAAACTCCGCAGGCTCTCCGTCTGCCCCCGTTGGCTTCGGGCACAACAACGACGCTACAAACTTTGACGTCGACGAGCCAACCTCGCACCGCCCGCAGACCTTGTCCGGGAACGCCTCTGTCGGCTTTCGATTGGATAGAACTGCCCTCTGCCCCCCTAGCAGAGGGCAACACGTCCTATCCTCGCACTCGCACTTAGAGTGCAATACCTCGTGCGCACGGTTGTATGCTGTCAATGCCAACCGGAAGTCCTCGTGATATCTGCAGCAGCAGGATATCGTGTCCCTCCGGGTAAGCCTGCGCACTTCCTTCGGCTTCTTCTGCTCGAAAGTCCTCAAGCCCACCTTCACATCAGGTTCCTTCTTCTTGAACCTTCTGAACACCTCCAGCTGCGTCATTTCCAGCCACTGCTTTGAGGCCTTTTCAACTCTCCCGTCTTCACGTCGAACCTGTATGACATCCCTTTTGCAGGTGGACACCCGCGTTATCCCTGGGCTGAGCCAGAAGTCCCTTATTTTCTGCAGCACTTCGGCGTTCAGGGCGTCCTTTGCCTTCTTCTTCACTTCAGTCACCAAGCCCTTCAGCAGCCCGCTTCCTCGCCTTGCTGCCAGCTCAAGGCCGATACCAGCTTGCAAGTTCCGGTGCCCTAACTGCCCTGTGGTTACCACACCGACTTTTATGCCTAAAACTCCGGCGACCTCTTGCACTGTTTCTGACGCCCCTCCCCCAAACGCCATCGCTGCTCCTGCCAGTTGAATGTCGCGGTCTAGTTTGCAGCGGCTGCTTGCGAGGGAGGCGAAGGCCGCACGTAAGCTGCTCACTATGCCCATACCCACGCGATCCTCTGGTGCACGCATGCCACCACGCACCGCTGTTTGAATGCCGCTGTCCAACGTTTGCACATAGTTCGCGAGCGCTCCTGGTATCAAATCGTCACGCGCGTTCTGAAATACCCCCTGCAGCTTCTTGTTCCAGTGACTTTTGCTTCCCCGCGGGATACCGATAGCAGCGGTAGCGCCCGATCCCCCCTCTTCAGGGACCCGATCAGGGATATCCACTCGCAAACGCTTCCTCGCGCGAGAGTCCGCCTGACGTCGCCTTGCTGCAGCGCGCCGTTTCGCAACAGTGGATACTGGCGTCGTCCCAACTGCAGGCGACGCTATACGCGATTCCACAGCGGGCGGTCTAGGGGATGCCACAGCGGGCGCCACAGGTGCGCCACAGCGGGCGCCACAGGGGGCGCCACATCCAACCAGTACTTAGCGAAGGCTGTGATGCGTGAAGCAAGTTCCACGCCACGCTCTACATCTGCTGCATCCACCGGGTACACCTCAGGGAAATCATGCGCCTCTTTGCCAAGGCTTCGCAACAACGGCAGTAAGTCAACTAACACTCGAAGAGAAGACATTGTCCCCGCTAGCTGTTGGGTGTGGCAAAAGCCACAGGTGGGAACCTATGCAATTAGTTCCCCCCTTAAAGTCTAATATCAGTTCCATACTGCAGTAGTAGGGCGGTCCGCTGCTGTACTCTCTCTGACTTTGTTTTTAAAAAAGCAGTTCCCAATTCACCCCCCTATAATCGTCCAGGCCCTCTGCTTCCATCAAGGCATCCCAAGCGCAAGGTAGACAAGCGAGCGCGTACTGGTAGTCGGTAATATCGTAAAAATAGCAATCAGGTCCAAGCCATACGTGCACTCTTGCTCTCCTATTGCAATAGTCGCACTTCATGATACTTGAGAGTTTAAGTCTTTCGAGTTTGCACTTTCGCGTCCGGTCTTATGCCCGTTCAGGTCTAGTTCACGCATACACGCATCACCGGCCGCGAGATCTAAGCTCCGATGTGACTGGACTGATCTCGCGGCCGGTGAAACTTTTCTTCATACACATCAGATTATGGTATAATTGCGTAGAAGATGTCACCGGCCGCGAGATCAAAGTCTCCCTGTGACTGGATCGATCTCGCGGCCGGTGAAATTTTTCTTCTTACACATCAGATTGTGTATAATTGCGCAGAAGATGTCACCGGCCGCGAGATCTAAGCTCCGATGTGACTGGACCGATCTCGCGGCCGGTGAAATTTTTCTTTGTACACATCAGATTATGGTATAATGGCGCAGAAGATGTCACCGGCCGCGAGATCAAAGTCTCCCTGTGACTGGCCTGATCTCGCGGCCGGTGAAGCGCATGCGCATTTTCAAAGCTTTGCAAGTTAGCGGTTTGGCGAAAGTGCTCACAAGTTTGTCAGTTGTTTAGTAACACCTAGTTACTAAAATCTTCTATATACTTATACTCTCAATACTTATCGAGAAAAAAATGGCCAGTCGTGGAAATAAAGCGCTTTCAATAGCCTTCGGCGCGGAAGCGCAACCCAAGCGGAGCAGGCAATCTCTGTTCCCCCCTCGCCTAGGATGCGTGGTGCCCGATTGCCCGCACATTGGAAAGGCACCACTGGTCGAAGTGCAGGCGACGAAGTGCACTCTATGCCAGGGCTTTTTTCACAGGGGTTGCGGCACGGAATCTCCGCAGTACAAAGGGGAATGCAAGCGCTGCGGGGACATTACCCGCGAGCACTGCCTGTTTTGCGGGAAGGGTGCAGCGCAGGGCGCTCCTGTGGGCCACGCATGCGGAATTTGTAAACGCGGGTTTCACGGCCGTTGCGCGGTTGGCCTCGGGGTGGAGATGGACGATATGGCTTCTTGCCATCGGTCCAACTGTACATGCCCGTTTCAAGGGCTGTACAAAACTCAACCTGCGTTTTTTGACAAGCAGCCCTCCGGCTCATTGGCCTTGCCAGCACAGGAGGCAGCAGGGGAGGCGATCGCGGGAGGGGATGCTGCACAGCAGGCGGCAGGGGAGGCGATCGTGGCAGCAGGAGGGGAGGCAGCGGAGGCAGGAGCGGTCCCCATGCCTATGCTTTTCATGACGATAGGAGAAGGGGAGGCGTCAGAGGAGGAAGCACAGGAGGCAGCAGAGCAGGCAGCAGGGGAGGCGAATGCGGCAGCAGGAGGGGAGGCTGCACAAAAGCCAGCACAGCAGGCAGCAGGGGAGGCGCATGCGGCAGCAGGAGGGGAGGCTGCACAGGTGCCAGCACCTGTGCAGGCAGCAGGGGAGGCGCATGCGGCAGCAGGAGGGGAGGCTGCACAGAAGCCAGCACAGCAGGCAGCAGGGGAGGCGATCGCGGCAGCAGGAGGGGAGGCTGCACAGGAGCCAGCACAGCAGGCAGCAGGGGAGGCGATCGCGGCAGCAGGAGGGGAGGCTGCACAGGAGCCAGCACCTGTGCAGGCAGCAGGGGAGGCGATCGCGGCAGCAGGAGGGGAGGCTGCACAGGAGCCAGCACAGCAGGCAGCAGGGGAGGCGATCGCGGCAGCAGGAGGGGAGGCTGCACAGGTGCCAGCAGGGGAGGCGATGAAGGCAGGACCTGCAGAGGAGCCTGGGGAGGAGGATCCTGCTTCGAGGGTACAGCCTTCCCTGCTGTACCCTCCTGATTGGCAAGCGCAGCTGGAAAGAGCCGGCTATTTCGTCGCTTATATGCAAGATGAAGCGGACCTGGACAGCCTGCACAAGGAGTTTCACAAAGGGTACCAGACGAACAAAGTGCGGCAGAACTTCATGGAGTGCAAGGAGAAAGGGGTGAAGGTTCACTCGACACCGGACGATCACCGGTTCATTGTCGACGTGGAGGAGAAGACAGGGTTGATGAATCGGTTGGAGGCGTTGGGGGGGGATGTGCTGGGAAAGCTGGGGGAGGTGGATAGCAGGGACCTAGAAATGCGCTCTGGAATTATGGCACGGACATGCCTTATGACGCACGGCGGAGCGGAGCGGCAAGGGAGGCACTACGACGAGGGGGAGTACGGAGTGCTCACGGTGTACACGGAGGAGTATCAGTTTGTGGTGTACCCTGGGTCGCACAAGGTGAAGGTGGGGGAATCCCATGAGGGCAGGGGGTTGGCGGGGGTAACACTCTTCTTGAATGCGAGGAGTGTGGTGGTGTTTCATGGGAGGTTGGTGCATTGCGGGGCGGAGTTCAAGCACACGGGGTGGCCGCGCTGGTCCGTACACTTTTACATCGACTTGGTGGGAGCGAACCCGCCGGAGAACGTGACGTTTCCGGTACGGGCCTTGTCCGGTCCGCTCTCGCGGATACAGGCCTTGGACTCACGACAGCTGCTGCCTAATCCGCCGATGACAAAATATTATTTTAGAGCTTTGTATGAGGAGATGAACTACTGCGTGGCGATAAATTGTAATTCTCCCACGATCGCCTGGACCCTCCACGAGAAGGTGAGCCTGCGGAATAGTCTTCGGGGGGATATGGCGTTTGGGAGGGTGGTGACGCACGAGAAGCACCCGAGCAAGTGCTGGATTGCGGGCCCCGCGGTGAAACCTGGGAAACCGCAGAACGGGGTGGGTTGCTGGGTGTATGGGCCGTGGAGTCTGGAGGGGGCGGAGTCGGGAAAGCGTCGTTTGGTGCTGTTCCGAGTGAGCAGCCTCACGGCTAAAGGCGGAAAAAGGGTGCAAATTATGATCGAGGAGGAGGCAAGGAAGGAGGCTGCTGATCTTCTGCTGGAAGCCTGCAAGTGCTTTCAGGAGGCGCACAAGGCGGGCACTTTTGAGCAGGTCGCCAGCTTCAATCACCACTGGAAGAAAGAAGAAGACTTTCTGGCTGGTGAGCTGAAGCCGGTGTATGGGGGGCCAGCGGATGCTGTCCCGAAAACGGGTGCAGCGGCGGAGGCCAAGAAGGCGGCCAGAAAGCGGGAGGAGGTGGCGAGGCAGCAGGCGGCGGCGAAGGAGGCAGCCACAAAGAAGGCTGCAGCGAGCAAGAAAGCAGCAGCGGAGGCAGCCAAGGTTGCAGCGAAGAAGGCAGAGCAGCAGGCGAAGGCAAAGGCAGCAGCGGAGGCAAAGGCAGCAGCGGCGGCTGCTCAGAAGGCAACAGCAGCTGCTGCTGAGAAGGCAGCGAAGGAGGCAGCAGCTGCTGCTGCTGCTCAGAAGGCAGGGAAGAAGGCCAAGGCAGGGAAGGTGGCAGGGACGAAGAGGAGTGCGGATGAGGCAGCAGCAACTACCACGAGAACCAGATCCAAGAGGCAGGTTGGTCCCCGTGCGGTTCCGGTGGGGTCGCAAGAGACCTTGCCAACACCCATTGCTACTGCTACGGAGGAGGCAGGGTGGGAGGAGGATATGTTTTCTCCGTTGGAGCCCCTGCATCTGTGGCAAGGCACGCCATCGGAGGAAACCAGGTCGGTGGACGGGGTGAGCGTCGGCAGGGAGGAGGGGGCGGCAGGCCTGATGGAACTGGTGTCACAGGCGGGAACTGGTCAGCCGGCTAGGGGGGAGGTGGCACCGGCGGCGAGTCAGCGGTTGCAGCAGGAGGTTGCAGACTTGAAGGCTCAGTTGGAGATTGCCGAACTGAAGCGGAAGCTGCAAGCGGTGACGCAAGCAACCCCGCCACCACCTGCCTCCCCAACAAAGACAAACACGCCACCGGTGTCCATGGCCCCCGCCGAATCTGTGGCGATGGATGCGCAGGCGTCTGCCGTGGCTGGTGGGGGTGGTGGTGTTGGGATGCAGGCGTCAAGCCACAAGATACCTCTGCGGGCACAGGAAGGGATTGCGAACGGCTCGCAGGTGTTGTACACGCCGTCTCAGCCGTTGCAACTGACGGCACAGATAGCACCCCAGTTTGCCAACCAGCCCTTCATGCCATGGGGGTTACAGCCCCAACCGCAAGCAAGTGTCCCAGCCAACCATCACAATGTCATGGCAGGAAGCCCAAATGTTGCGGGCTGCCATGGGGGGCAACCAAGGAACTGCCCAGCTGAACATGTCCTTTGCTGATTTTTGCAATGGTTTAATGCCACCATTTGGGCGGCCTAGGTAGATAAGGCAGAGGCGCTTGTGCTGTATTTATTATATCTTTCATATAGAATATCATGAAGGGACAGATTTTCCCCCCATAATAAGGTGGGGGGCTGTCTCTTAATAATAATAATGGTACATTGTGGATGCAATTGTAATGGGAAATCCCATATGTATGCAACAAACAAGTGTGGGTTGTACATGCATGTGCTATCATTAACCCTACATTCTGGGAAAACCAGAAGACGCGTCTTCTGAACGTCTTCTGCACGTCTTCTGAACGTCTTCTGGGTCCAGAAGACACTCAAAAGACGTCCAGAAGACGTCTTCTGCGCGCATTCTAATGTCTACCATCTTCTGGTTTCCAGAAGACGTGCAGAAGATCTTCCGGGAAGACATCCAGAAGTTATCTTATGGACGTCTTCTGTATGACTTCTGTACATCTTCTGAATTCCGGAAGATGTCTTCTTGATATCTTTTAGGTGTCTTCTATACATCTTCCCGGAAGATCTTCTGGACGTCTTCCAGAACTCAGAAGATGGTAGACATTAGAAGTCGCGTAGAAGACGTCTTCTAGATGTCTTCTGGATATCTTCTGGAACCCGGAAGACGTCTAGAAGACATCTTCCGGAATTCAGAAGATGTACAGAAGTCATGCAGAAAACGTTCAGAAGATATCTTCTGAATGCCTTCTGCATGTCTAATAAATTTCAACATTCGTATACGCATTCGCGAGGAATATTTTTAGGCTGAAATAAGCTTGCAAGAAGGATGAGTGCAAACAAGATGTATGGCATAATACACTTCTCGCCATCCTTAACAAACATATTCTCAACGTTTGATACACGACAAGAGATGATTTATTTGTGTGGAAGGCTAAGATGCTTTGGAGACTAAAATTGCTTTAACAATATTACTTTTCAATCAAGAACCTAATCATAAGGAGGGCCACACATATTATTATCCTAACTAGCTAAGTGTCTAGAACTACTTCACATTCATGTTCTAAACAACTAGTCTAATTACCTAGAAACGATGTTCATCTAACATGCACACATGGCATAGGTCTTGGACCACGCAAAAACATGGGTTTTCCACTCGCTCGTTTTTAACCGATCTGAAAAACAACGCACACCAAAATACCAACACTTAGTAGAGTGAAAACACACAATGAATACAAGCACAAATTCCTAGGAAGGGTAAGGTAAGTACCTTTACTCTTCTAGTTGTGGGCGATGGGCCGAAAATGCGCTTTTCCCACTTGCTCATTTTCAGCCAATCTGAAAAACAAAGCGCAACTCAAAACCAAAGGTTAGTAAAGCGGAAAAACACAACGCATAAAGGCAGTATTTTCTAGGTGTGACACTAGGGGATGATAGAGCAAATACCTTTATTTGTGGTGTTGAGGTTGGGCTGAAAATTTACCTTTTGGACTAGGTCATTTTC
>LGRX02035610.1:0-26485 GCA_001247695.2 Cymbomonas tetramitiformis | reverse complement strand
CTGGATATAATCACAGCAACTTGACACAGCACATTTATATGTGTGTGTTATCCATAACACTATTGTCAGATATCATGTAAATACTGATCTGTGTGTCGCATGCAATTGATCTGATCAAGTCTGATTCAACTGTCAATATGCAACGTAGTTGTCGTAGTTGCTCCAGCGATGATATGTGGGATGAGACGAGTGGACTGCACCCAACAGTTACCAGCTGTTTTATGGGTGCAGTATTTTGCCTTCGGGTCTGGAGATAACTCCATCCAGCCCTACAGCATGTTGTCTTATCCTGTTCCCTTATGTATCGCCATCATTGACACTTTCCACGCACATGTGTTTGGAAAGTGGTATCCATAATACCATATATAATATAGATACCACTTTCCAAACACATGTGCGTGGAAAGTGTCAATGATGGCGATACATAAGGGAACAAGATAAGACAACATGCTGTAGGGCTGGATGGAGTTATCTCCAGACCCGAAGGCAAAATACTGCACCCATAAAACAGCTGGTAACTGTTGGGTGCAGTCCACTCGTCTCATCCCACATATCATCGCTGGAGCAACTACAACAACTACGTTGCATATTGACAGTTGAATCAGACTTGATCAGATCAATTGCATGCGACACACAGATCAGTATTTACATGATATCTGACAATAGTGTTAAGGATAACACACACATATAAATGTGCTGTGTCAAGTTGCTGTGATTATATCCAGCAAAGTCCAGATTTGTTCTAAATAAGATATATCACTTTGATAAATCTTAAGAGCACAGACCTATGCTCAGAACAAATCATAGGTTGACAAATATCACTGAAGTGGATGTTCCTGAATGGATGTTCCCACTTAAGTTGATAAATCTATACATAATCAGAAAAGTACATTTGCTGTGCATGGGTTTGAATCAGTAAAACCCAGAATGCTGTCAACCAAAAATGTTGATATACAGCACAACTCACTTATTTGCTATGATATTTGTCATGTGCAAACGTGAAGTTCCTTCCAGTGATTTTGTACTTTACATTCCACATATACACTGAGATATGTCACCGAGGCAATATTTTAGATGGCTGAAAAAGCTGTAAAATGGGTAAAAATGCTCCACGCATGATTTCAAAATGAAAAATGTGTGCCCATTTTATTTAAAATTATGATTTTATACCTATTGAGGTATCAGGAAATCATAATGACACATGTCATATCTCGTGTAACGCCCTAGATATTGGGTGTGGAATATGTAGGGGTATACATATTGCTGTAACAATAAATCGCTCAAAATGCTGTACGTAAAACACATTTTGAAAATTTCGGATTGATTTTTTTTGCTAAAATGAATATTTACCTATCAAATAACAATCCCTGATTTATGCAGCATGTGTAACGCCCTGTAACACCCTAAAAATTAAATGTGTGTAACAAGGGTGTAACGTACCTCCTGAAAACCACCTTACATTCATGTAGGTATTAAATGCAGTTTTGCTTAAAAATCTTTGCAAAAACATTATACTGCTTATTTTTTACCTATATTAGGGTTACTGATACCGTGTAACACCCTAATCACATTATGGGGTATAAGGGCCACTGTAACTATATATGCCCTAAATACCACTATAATTTCGATAAACTTCGTATTTAGCATTAACATATCATGTTGTTTTTGACACAAACATGATTATGTATCGGGCAACAACCCAAGAACTGTGACAGATGATTCCTATAAGGAATGCATACTATTTTGAGGTATTGGCAATTGACAACTGCCACTATATCACACACTTCCTTGAGGGGGGAAGAAGGTGGATATATATATATATATACTTACCTCATTATTATGTACGAATATAATACATGTATGTAAACATACCGATATACCATATATAACATATAAATCACACACACTCAGTTAGACAATTAGCTGAAGGTATTTTTTGTGCTGTGTTTTGTTTTTAGATGGTTACTATCGAAGAGGAAGAGCATGAGATTCCTGATATCAACCCAGATCATTCGACTTGGTTTTTCGACATACTTGGTTCATACGATGCATACAGTCGGTTTAAGGTTCCAAAGTGGATTGCTGGTTATGCCGATACACTAACCAGATATGACCACATAGGCTATTATGACAATGTCAGTCGCATGAAACCAGATATGAGCCGGTACAAGGATCCTGCCAATGAGCCTCAGGCACCAGAAGCAGAGTATACAGCAGACAGTCCTCCGATGGTCTTTGTAGACCCAGATGCAGATTCAGTACCAGCACCAGCTCCACCAGCTCCACCCAGTTTGGTCCCCAAGGTGAAAATGACACCACCTAGGGAATTCAAATCAGGACAGGACGCAGAGGTCTGGTTGGATACAGTGGACAGATATTTCCAGTTCACTTATCCAGGTGTCAATGATAAGGATTTGATCACAGTGTTTCTTACTCTCATACAGAATAACGACAGACACTATTTCCAGGTCTTGGCACAACAACCATATGCCACTTATGAGATGGTCAGACAGACGTTCCTCAGACAATTTGGTAATCCTCATAAGAGATCGGTAGCCAAGAAACACCTAATGGCACTGACTCAAGGAACCCAAACCTTTGCAGATTATTTGCGCACATTTACATCACTGGCTTCTTTAGCAGCAGTTGATTTAAATGATGTGCTAATAAAGGACAGATTCGTCACCAGTATGGATTCTGATCTCCGCAGACAGTTCCAGCTCAGATACCTGACAGAAGAGCAGAGGAACAATCTGTCGTGGCAAGAAACCACACAGATATTGCTTGATTTGAACTACGTCATTCACTCAAAGCAATCAGAAACCCTTCACTATCGGGGTCAGAAGGAGCAGTCATCTGGAGGTCCAGCCAAGAAGGATAAGGGACAGAGGACGTGGCCAGAAGCCATATGACAGATCCAACAGAAATCGGAATTGGAATCAGAGTGGCAGCCAGAACTCCAATCAGAATCGGAACAAAGGAAAAGGTGGTAAAGGCAAGGGCAAAGGAAAAGGAAAAGGAAAATCACAGAATGATAAGACCTGCAATCGTTGTGGTCGTGTTGGTCACATCGAGAAGGATTGTTTTGCCACCAGGACCAATGATGGAAAGGAGATCAAGGGTAAGCCACCAGCTCAGAATCCTTTTCAGAATCAGAGACAGCCACAGAAGAATCAGGGTGCTAAGGATGGGTCTGGCAAACTCATCAATACGATCAACACCTTGGTCAAGGAACTGAAGAGTCAGCACAGCATCAATGCAGCAGTTGCAACTCCAGATCCAGTTCCATCAGCTCCAGCTCCTCAGGGAAACTCTCAGGGTACTGCGCAGGTACCGGTGTTGAGAGCACCCCGAGGGTAGATCAGCCTGAAGATGCCACTGAAGCAAGTGGCCGGATTGAGAGTATCTCAGAAGAAGTCCTTTCCAGTCTGACATTGCAGTTTCAGCAGATGGACAATCCCACAGAACACATCGCACAGATGCAGTCTCAAACAGCACAGCTGAAATCACAGAAGAAGCTGTTGTTGTATAAAGGGAAAGTTTATGGACAGAGTACTCACATTTTGGTAGATCCAGGAGCCACATCGTCTTTCATCGACAGACAGTTCGCTGCTCAGCTTGGTATAGCTCCCACAGATTCTTCATCATTTTCAGTGGGATTGGCTGGAGGAAGCCAACTACCATGCACATCCTATCTTCCCAAGGCTACATTTTCTTTGGGCAAGTATAAGGATACAGAAGATTTCTACATCATTGACATGAAACCATTCACTGTCATTCTGGGTCAAGATTGGTTGGAGAGGAGGAATCCACACATTGACTTTCAGACCAAAAATCTGACGATCACTAGGAAGCATTCATCGGGCTCCAGTATTCGCACAGTATTGTCCAGAGTTGAGCAGACTCCAGACTCAGATGACCTTCCTGAAATGGAATTGGTCAGCGCTACCACCATGAGAAAGCATCTTCGTCGCATTCGATCCAGTGGTTCGGCTGAAGAAGCCGTAGCTTATCTCTTCTTTCTCTCAGAGGTTGACGGTGAACTGGTCTTTGCAACATCAGACTCAGACACCACTATGGAAGACCCCGAGGTCACCTCTACATTCTGGCAGACACTGTGGAAATCTACTGGTACGAGATTGTCCATGACGTCATCACACCATCCACAGTCGAATGCTGCCGATGAGAGGAGCCATGCCTTCATTGAGGACATCCTCAGGTATTTTTCAAATTGTTGATTCATGATATGATTTCACCATCCTCTGGTTTATAAACTGATTAAGTAGTATTTTTTTTTCATCCTCAGGTGTTGTTGCAACGATACTTCAGCCAATTCGTGGGAGGACAAGTTGCCTCTGGTGGAGTTTGCAATTAACAATACCGTTTCTGCATCAACTGGTTATTCACCATTTTATCTCGACTCGATGGCGCAACCACTTTCGCCTCATGACCTAGTTATCACTATTCCGCCAGAAGCTCCTGTTCCAATACAAAGAGCTATTCGAGATCATTTTGACCAGTACTCGGCTGTTCATGCCAACGCGGTAGACAACATTTCCCGAGCAGCATAAATTAGCCAAGCTAGATTCAATAAGACTCACATGCCTAAGCAGTTTGCAGTTGGGCAGAAAGTTCTTTTACGGACCGAGTTTATTCAATGGACTGGTTTGACAGAGGCAGGCAGACACTTTAAGCAACCATATATTGGACCGTTCACCATTTCCAAAGTGCTTAGCCATGGACGTGCATACGAGTTAGATTTCGGAAATCTTGATATCCGTATTCATCCGGTACAGCCTGTATCCAGATTAGAGCTGTACAATGACTCGATCCAAGCACCTTTGCCTCTGCCACAGATGATCACCGAAGAAGGGCAACCACTATTTGAGATATCACATATACTCTCGGATAAGTTCACTAGAGGTGTCAAATACTATTTAGTACGATATGCAGGCTACGGTCCTGAGCATGACACCTGGGTCAAAGCCACAGAGATGACCAATGCAGCAGACATTATAGCTGCCTATGAAGGCTAACCATTATATTAAGCCTTATGCCCTTACTTCTTGTAATATATACTAATACATGTCGATAATCTATATAACCTTGCTCTTGATGTTTATCATTATGTTGCATTGAAGCGGGAATTGATCCTTCCTTGCTAAAGGTGTAGTGAGCCTTGTTCAAAATCATACCCTTGCACAGATACACACACATGCGAGATATCATATCCGTGGATAAATAAAAACTGCTAAATGCTACCTTTGCCAAAACCGTGGTTTGTCATCGGATTCTTGGCCAGTCATCCGAAGCTACCGGAGACATCGACTGAGGTAGACGGAGTTGTGATCCTAAGTTGTGCTTGACAAACATAACTAAATAAATTTCACATTAGTACGTGGCGAATCCATTCTCACTCATCGCGATAGATGTTCGTCAAAGCGTGCGTACTGGACAAAAACATTGAGGAGTTGAGCAGACCGGTTGAGGATTATAAGTCCAATTCCGTTAAGCAGGGCCACTCCGTTTGCATTAAAAACAAGCCCCAAAAATCGGGCTCCCCATCGCCACCTATGATCCTCCAAAGTAGCTTAACTCCTATGCTGTTATGGCATTTGGAATTTCTACCGGAATATCCTAGTTCACTAGATATCAGAGGGTCCCGAACTGTGTGGATAAACTGTGATAAGATAATAAACCCTAAGCTAGATATACCCGGAACGGTCTCACAACGGTCTCGGATACTAGCCTACCTGTGACACAGCGTGTGTCACAGCACGAACCTATAGATCAGTCAGCGGTCCAGTGTTGGTCCTAGGGGTCTGTCATAGGGGCCTGCACCGGGACTCCCAGTCAGGGCTGCCTATACAGATTCCAGCACACCACCCCAGCACTGTGGGTGGTGACTGTCTAGGAGAGTCAGAATGTTAAGATAAGTTAGGGTAGGAGCTAGGGTGACAAACCTAACTGCTAATTCAACTGTGCAATTCTGATACACAAATTGAAACCCTCTAGCCGGCACAAGTGCAGAAACATACAGGCATATAGGTCCTGCTAAACTACTGAAAGGCACGGTGCCAGCAAGTCAGATTAACGGATATAAGGAGTCAAAGTAAAAGCCAATTGAAGACCATGTTGAGGTCAAAGCACACCTCAGCACACCACCAGAAGGTGGTGCACCGCCAGAACCAGAAATAAAACTACTCGGGGTCAAAGATCCGAGGAGCACCGTCACCACATTGATCACCGCAGCAGCCCGCAGCACTGCCCTCCAGCGGGTCAGCCGGCAGTAGCACTGCCGCAGCACCCAGGGAGTGCAGCACCGCATCCAGTGTGACGGGGTCCAGCTCGGAGATACCAGAGTAGATGCACAAGTCCCCCCTGCACAGCACAGGCTGCGGAGCAGCCTGACCCGATACCTGCACAGATCCGACGTCACTGGCCGCCGTGTAGGCGGCGGTCCCCACTCCCATGATAGAAATCAAGAGAATAAAGGAGAGCATAAAAGGCATTCCCCACAAGCCAGCGTGGGCAGGGAATCCCCACGGAGGCTTTCCACAGCCGTAGCCGCGGGGAGCACCGGCATGCCAGTCACCCAGAGCACCACCAGAGCTAGGTGCCTGGGTCGCAGGTGTAGATGAGAGATTTGCCGAGACGTCTGAAGCCCGTGGCTTTACCGTGAATGTGCCGTCGGCAAGGTCTTCATAGTCGTCGGTGTTGTAACCCGTGAGATCAACCGTTTCGACGGCGGCGTGGTTCACGGTCTGAACGAACCCAGCGAACTCACCGCCCGCGTCCGCTGTGGTGGTCACCCGCGCCGATTGAAGTGGCGCGGGCTTCACATCTTCTCCCTGCGAGACAGGCATAGCAGGGGCCGGCACGGCGGATGCCGATGCCGCCGCACAACCTGCCGGAACCTGCTCCTCCGGTGTGGCCACCGCTGCGGCGGGTACGCACACCAGAGCCGAAGCCCCCTGCCCGTTACCGGCAGGAGGCGGGAAAGATGCGTGAGTGTAATGCACCTGCGGGTTGGCCGCGGAGTGAACCTCCGCGGCAAGATCGTCGAGCCTGCGGAGAATGTCGTCTCCCTCGGAATCCGGCTGCTGCTCCACGGTGAAGCCGTAGGCGGACACGTCAATGCCGCCCACCGCTCCCGCACAAAGCACCGCGGGCGGCCCGTACGCGGCCGCCGCACGCGCGAAGGACTCCGCCCCGCCATCCGCTGCCTGCTGGAACAATGCACACATGGCGAGCGCGTGCACCCCCTCTGCGTCCTCCTCGTCGATGGGAACGCAAAATGCCGCGGCAGAGGTGGGCGGGTGTTGGCGCCCGCCCAACGGGCAGTCGCGGTAAAAGTGATAGCTCTCCCCTTTGCCCGCCTTCTTGCACCTACCGCAGAACGGCTTTGCCCGTTGATCGTCACGGTCGAACCCCACTGGTGGGGCCTTGTGGGTCCCCATACGGAATCCCCGCGGCTGCTGCCCCCGCTGCTGCTGCTGCCGCTGCTGCACCCGCTCCCGCTGTTGACGCACAACCGGAGCGGCTTCACCTTGCTGCCGCTGAACGAGCCCCTTGAGCTCCGTGATCTTCTGGAGAAGGGCGTCGTACTCGCTGCTGGAAAGGTGTGCGGAGACGCCATCCGCGCCCGAAGCCACCTTCCCCCCGCCCGTCTGTGCCCAAGCCTGGTAAATTTCCACAACCATGGAACGGAGCGAAACCAGTGACACATGAGCCAAGTCAGCGGTCATGGGATAGCGGACCTTCACCGCAGCGTAGAAGGTCGGGTCGAGTCGGGTGTAGAGGCTCAACTTCCTCGTGGCCTCGGTCGGCGTCCAGTCGGAAGCTCGGTTATCCCGCACCAAACGTTGTTCCTTAGCCAAGATCGGCTGCGGGTCAACGTTTGCGGGATAACGCAACGCGGCGTGCTCCTCCTGCTGCGACTCTCGTAGCGCCACCGGAACACAACCCTTGATGATGTCGACAAGGGCTCGCCTTCCATCTCGGTCAGTCGAAGAATCGGTACCAGTGAGCCAGACGCAGGCGTTGCTGTGCTTCTCCACCACGAGAGCCAGAACGTCGTACAAGAGGCCATTCACCTTGCTGACCACTGGAGCCAGAGGGTCGTCGAGGTCAAAGGCACACAGTTCCAGTCCGGCCGACTGAAACTCCGTACGCAGCTGCACCACCAGGTCGGACAGAAGGCCAGCGTCGTCCGTACCGCGGAAATGATGTTTCTTGTCACCAAGAATATCCTCACGGATACTCTTGGCCCAAGCCCGATGGAGTCGCGCTTTGTAGATCTCGTCGACGAGCTTGGACTGCTCCTGCAGGTAACGCCTGACGGCCACGTCCTCGTCTACGTTTGATGCAGGGTTAGGGGTAGGAACAAAAGGCGTGGCCGCTGTTGGTGTGTTCCGCACCCCGTCGATCAACCTCAAAGAGGCATCGATGTCACTGTCCCTCGTGAGGGACTTCTTAGATCTTGTCGTCATTCCCATTTCTAGAAACGCCTGAGGGGAGGCGGTACGCTGTAACACGTTCGGGTAGGGTCGCGGAGAAAATGTGACGTCACAGACACGGAAAGAGCGGTCGGGCCATGCTAGCGAGGGGCGAAGGAAGATGTCGTCGAAGTCAAAGGTGCCAAGGTCACCAGCCCAAAATACGGCAGCAGGCAGGATCAGAGCGAGCAGAAAACCGTGAATAATGAACATTGCGACGACGAAACCCAATCCAAGCCGGTACCCCATAGCTGCGGCTCAAGTCGCTCACCGCAAGCCGCTCATCTCATAATTCTCCACAAATGCCCAAACGCGCTAACGCGCACCACCTCTCCGAGCGGCCGTTTAGCCAATCATGGCCAAACTAGCAAGTGGAATAAAGCGTGGATGGGGCCACGACCTACCGGAATATCCTAGTTCACTAGATATCAGAGGGTCCCGAACTGTGTGGATAAACTGTGATAAGATAATAAACCCTAAGCTAGATATACCCGGAACGGTCTCACAACGGTCTCGGATACTAGCCTACCTGTGACACAGCGTGTGTCACAGCACGAACCTATAGATCAGTCAGCGGTCCAGTGTTGGTCCTAGGGGTCTGTCATAGGGGCCTGCACCGGGACTCCCAGTCAGGGCTGCCTATACAGATTCCAGCACATCCTGCGTGAAGGGGTTCCAACGTCCCCGATGTGTACGAAACGTGTTGACTCACATGACCAGTATCATGGTTCACGTGCGTCGCTGAGGTATCCTTACAATGTGCGAGGAAGACAGATACGCTGTCCGGCTAAGCTTGCTAAGCATCAAACTGATAATCACATAAACGGTGTCTGGCCAGAGCTTTATGCTCTCGGAAACCCAGACAGTAACAATGACTGTACTACTGTACTGTACTACTGTACAGTACAGTGCTAGGATGTCACGGACACGATACGGAAGCAGGGTCAGGCTAGGGGCTAGTCAGAGCCCATAATAACTAAGCCTAAACCCGAAGTCCAGCATGCTTTGAATCGTCACTCTGACGCACGATACGTGTGGATCAATCAGTAATCCAGCGTCAATCTGTATCACGAAACGCAATTCATTGAACCTTGAAACGTCACTCTGAAATACGATACGAACTTCAAAGGGGGCTACATCCTAAGAACTGTAAGGTGAGGGACTAAAGTGGACTTAGTTCCCCCCAATAACCTAAAAGCACCATGAGGGACGCCTCAAATCGGTGTAAGAAGAATGGTACCAGCAAGAAGCGACAACAACAAAGACATCATAAACATATACAAAGGTATGCCCGTTGTGAGGTCACAACTCTTTTAAGAGGGGAGATCTGTCAGGGTCATGACCGATGACATATGTGTCATACATGTCATACGTGTCATACATGTCAGACATGTCATACCATGTCATGTCATATATTATTATGACAGTCGGTCGTGTCATATATTATTATGACAGTCGACAGTATGGTCGATCATGACTGTACATGTCGAGTCGCGTCATATATTAATATGACAGTCGTCAGTTGATGACTGTACATGTCGCCAGATGATAATGTCATATCATCAGGCATCCCTGTCATCGAGAGTTCGTATGTCGAACTCGAAGATGGCAAAGCAAAGATACATCTTGAATACAAACAAGAACTATCTTGGCTTTCAGCATGCGCGGAACTCGCATGCGCAGCATGAACGAACTAGTCGTTATTACCATGCTGGTCGTTCAACCTACGTCTCGGGTTCACAACCCAATGGCGGTACCATCTAAGATGATGGGAGACGTATGGTACAAAAGTGAGGAAGCGTTGTGCTTCAGCAGATCTTCTTAGAGAGACTGCACTCACAAACCCGCTCATCCGTACACTTGCATTGCTGTCCAACTTTGCAGTGTTTATTTGTATACTGATAATATATTCACGGCGCCTGTTTATCTCGCCGTATCAGGATGCGCCCGCAATTCTTTCCACAAAGTCAGTTTCAACTCAGATTTCGACCACGAGACCCTTGCCTAGTATTGCTAGGGCAAGAGACATTGTGCCACAGGCCCCTCCTGTGCGCACAAAAGTTCATTACGTTCATGCGCCCCCTCTTGTGACGCCTCCCTATATGGGCTCTGGGGACCAGCATTTTGAGGAGCGGGAAAGTAGTGATGAAGATGAATCGCAATACCCCCTTGGGTATTAGGATGACTCTGACAGTTGTAAAGAGGGAGGGGTGGAGCGTCATGGCCACTTGGCCGCTCCGTATTTTCCGTCAGAGCAGTTGGAACGGGATGAAACTCTGAACACAGGTTTTCAGAGCGAATCTTATGGCGGAGTTTTGGACCCTCTCTCTGGAGGGGAATTTTTACCGCATCCTGAGTTATCAGTTGGCATTGTTTCTTATGTGCGAGACGCTATTCCAGAAAACGAAATCTTATTGCATTACGCAGAGTACACTGCTGAAGAGTGGGCTGCTTGGGAGGCCGAAGCCCATGATTCTCACGACACTGGTGGTGCTGGATTTTATGATGAGTATGAATATTTTGAGAACTCTGCTTCCGATGATTATTCTGATGGTTCCTATTAATCTTAAACAGACAGGCGGTGTTTCCTTCCAGTTTCTCCACCACTTGCTGTAGCTTTGGAATTGAGAATTTTGTTGGAACTTTGACCACTAGCGGGCAGCTTTACTAATTGAGACGGACAAATTACGGCAGGAGACCTATCAGTTCGCGGAAAGACAGCTAAACCGACAGGCAGAGTTTGCTTCGTGATTTTTCCATAGCATGCCGACAGGCGAGATCTTGGGATTCACCCACCACTAGCTGGCAGGATGTTACCAGCCGATCAGATTTTATTTTAGCGAGATCTCTAGCTTTAGCATGTTTTTTGCTTAAGCTCTCATCAACCACTTGTGACTTTTCTAGCTTCTAGGCTTAACAATTTTGCATCTTACACTGTAAGCCTAGTAGCTAGGGTGGTGTGTTGTCACAAGCTGTCCACCTCATATGAGGTGGTGTGCTGGAAATGACACCCTGACTAGTTCGTACAGTCAGGTGTCATATTCAGTGTGTCATCTTCGGCGATCAGCTTGTGCGACAAACTCAGTATATATGTGTATTATCTGAGTTTATCTTGGTTCGTTGTTTCACCGTCGGCAGCGTTCCCCCTCGTACACTGCTGAGTTTCCAGCACTCTCTCTCATTTATAAGTTAACAGTTACAGTGCTGTAAGTTAAATGCTGTGCAGTCGTGTTTATTAGATAAAATATCCTATATATAAGATCAGCTCATTCCTACTCCGCAGGCGGGGCTGGCGAGAGGCCTCAAGGTGAGGGTGTATCGGCCCCGGGATGATGCCTGGTACACCGGCACAGTGGGTGACACGGGCTCGGACAGCCTAACCCACATTGCCTAGATGCCTACGAGGATGGTGACAAGGAGGACCTGGACATGAGCAAGGAGAGGTATGAGGTGCTCCCGACAGCGGTGCAGGAGGTGGCTGGCTGGGATGCGGCGCTTCAGGAGCACTGGAGAGGGGAGCTGAGGGACAGTTTCCTCACGGAGCTGGCAGTGCAGATGCAGGGGGCAGCATTGGGCGACAAGACGGTGGGCAACTACCGGCCGAAGGCTCGGGCCTTCATGGCGTGCTGTGAGGCGGAGAGCAAGCAGTGGCTTCCGGCAACGGGGGCCACGGTAAGGATGTACACTGCTCACATGCTGGACAAGGGCACGGTGCAGGCATCCGACATGCAACCCTACCAGTCCGCCATCAACAACTACCACGAGGACATGGGGTTCCCTGGGCCTGCCAAGGGCCGGGCGATCTCCAGAGCGGTGAAGGGCATGTCCCGCCTCCAGGTGCAGGCAGCTGAAGCCGCGGGTGAGGAGCAGACGGTGCGGACCTGGCTGCCTGCCAGGCATGTCTCGGCGGTGCATGAGCACAGCCTGGGGCTGGAGCCGGTGGGCCGGGCAGCTACGGAGCTGCTCAGGGCGTGCACCTACGTGGTGTTTGCCTTCGTCACCTTCGGCCGGCCGAAGACGGGCGTCTCCATGCGCAGGGAGCACATCAGCATCACAGGTGATGGCATCTCCGTGGTTCTCCACAAGGAGAAAGGCAGGGGGCACGTGTGCCTCAGGAGGAGGCTCACCATCTCCGCAGCGGGGGTGGCGGGGCTTGTGCAGCTCC
This sequence comes from Cymbomonas tetramitiformis, assembly GCA_001247695.2. NCBI lineage: Eukaryota > Viridiplantae > Chlorophyta > Pyramimonadophyceae > Pyramimonadales > Pyramimonadaceae > Cymbomonas > Cymbomonas tetramitiformis. The sequence continues at coordinate 13,822 of LGRX02035610.1, read as the reverse complement.
TGCAGCGCTGGCAGCAGGTGCGGGAGGCCTGTTGGGGGCATAGCCCGGTGACGGGCTCAGAGGTGCAGGGCAGCTACTGGAGGCTGCCGTGGGAGCAAGGGAAGCTCCAGTCGCCGCAAGCTAATGGCTGGGTGCAGTTGGCATTGGGGAAGCTGGGGTGTGTCCCTCCGGAAGGGGGACACTTCTCTGGCCATAGCACCCGCAAGGGGGCTTGTACCTGTGCCAGGGTTGTGGGCGCGGCGCTTGAGAAGTGCTGCTTCCTGGGCGGTTGGTCTCATCTGTCCTCTGCCATCCACTCCTACATTGACCCGGCAGTTGTTCCCGATGAGCACATGGAGAGGTACTTCTGGTGGACCACTCCGAGATGGCGGCAGCAACAGCAGCGGCAGCCTGGCACAGAGCAGTGTGCCTAATGATCTCTGTTACATGGCAATGAGATGTGAAGAGCAAAAGAAATGGTTAAATTGGAGCCTGCGGAATTTTAGAGGTTTCTGTGCCGGTAGATCGATCCGTGTTTCCTGAGCCGTTAGATCAATCATCTGAGGGCTTGCACTCCAAATAGTACATTATCAAAAGTATTTAGGAGTTCCGCCCGTGGGAATCCGCAGCTCTGTTCTTTTGCCTTCCCTACCCACCCAACCCAGAAGACTCTAAACATGTTGCCTTAGAAGCTGTGCATCAGCCTAAAAAAGCATGTGAAGCTGTGAATCAGCCCAGAGAAGACATTCCAAAAAGAGATTTTCTCTCACACACTTAAAAGCATGTAAGAAGAAAGCTATTTTTAATGAAATGCTATGCAGTGTGCCTGTTGGCAATGAGATGTGAAGAGCGAAAGAAACAATAAATCTGACAGAAATACATGAAAAGTTACTGCCAGATCTTTTCCAATCCAGTATTTTAGAAGCTCAATACGTTTCAAAATATATTTCTAAAATATTCCTAAATTTTGAGCTTCATTGATTGAGATATGTAGAATTTCAAATTTTTTCATCCATATTTTGTGGTACGCTTAATGTGGAAATGAGGGACCCAAAATACAGGCTTCACTATATTGAGGTCTACAGACCTCAATATTGAGTTACCTGTATGCTACAGTATATAAGTGTTTTCTGTATCTATACACAACACTTTGAAAATGTTTCACTTGGTGATACTTGAAATTCTCAATTATGGCGCGACTATGATTGTCATAAGTATGACATACTTAAGTATGGCTGTAAATAGTGCCGATGTATATATCCATTACAATACCTACTCTCGTGTAATACTAAATACACATGGACAAAATATTATTATATACTGACTTATCATAGTATTCAGCTTCAACATTTGTCATATTTGTCATATATGTCATGGGTGTCATACGTGTCACCTGGGACATATCTGACAGTGTCACTCTATATCCATATATCATATTGCATTAGGATTCGAAAGTTAGGGGTTGTCATTAAATCACCGTTCAGTTCCGTTGATCGGTTCGGTGGCGACTTCTCCGCGCCTTACGACTGCGGGCTTGTACCCCGTGGCAACGGAGGTCTATCCGTTCACAACAATATAGTTACCACATATATGAATATATCTGTGCCACACTTATATGTGATTGAGATGCAGCACTTATGTGACTATATCAATTCTTCCTGAAAAGGGGGAAAGTTTGTATACAACAAATATCAATAAATACCCTTGTCAGGTATATTAAAGAGTGTATGTGGGTCATCAGGAGTATTCCCTCGAGGTTACTGATTGATTCCATCTATTCTACAGTGACTGAGGAGTATTCCCGTTTAACGAGGTTACTCAGCACTGTCGGTACATGACTAACGCCGAATGTCCATTCATCAGGTATGGACGGTGTACCGAGGATATTGTGTATACATGTACATATATATATATATATATACATACATACATACATACATATTATTTACACATATATCAAATGAACTGAAAACTGGGTAAACTGGTCATGTTGTTTTATAGGATTTATCCAAAATTCCAGTAGTAGATACCGATGGTTTTCTTCCTGAAAGACAAGGTCTGGACACTTCCTGGCAGTATGCCGACTATGGCACTTTTGACAACTATAGTCGATTTGTTGTTCCTGATATTTATTTTGGGTCTTCATTCTACATCCGGTATGATGGACATGGATTCTTTGACCAGATCAGCATGCTCAGATCTGACATGAACCGCTACAGAGATCTGGACAACACCATTACCATTCCACAGTATCGATATTCAGATGAAATTCCACCACCTCAGGTTCCATATCCCAGTACACAGAAACCATCCAGTCAGCCATCATCTCAGCTCAGACTTCCTACCCCTGAGAAATATACCGTGGCTAGGACTGACACAAAGGTTTGGCTGGATAGTATACAGAGGTATATTGAACTGATGGCTAAGGGTTGTGAAGACAAGGATAAAATTACATAATTCTTGTCATTCCTTCCCACGGATCTCAAACTTATCTTCCAATCTAAGGCGGAAAAGGGAGAGAAGTACAGTGACATCACGGATTCATTTCTATCTATTTTCGGCAACCCGCACAAAACCTCTCAAGCAAAGAAAAAGCTTCGTGAGTGCATGCAAGGAAACTTTACTCTGATGAAGCACATTCGGACATATACGCAATTAGCGGCATTGTCCGAAGTATCCTTGGAGGAGAGTTACGTCAAAGAAACGTTTCCCCACGGTTTACATAAAGAAATCAAACAACAATTCTATCTTCAGTATCCCATGGAGAACAAAAGGATGGATCTTGACTGGAATGAGGATGATGGTTCTTATGAACATCAATTATGCCTTACATCCAGAATAAGGCTCCAAGGATTTGGTTTCAGGCTCACTTCAGTCAGACTTAGATGGCTCTGGAGGAAAGGCTAAGAAAAGCAATAAGTACAAAGGCCGAGGCTTTCAGCCGTATTAGAAAGACTATGACAAAACAGGCAAAGGCAAGGCAGGTGGAAAAGGCAAAGGCAAGGATAGTGGAAAAGGCAAAGGCAAGGGCAAAGGAAAAGGCAAAGGCAAGGGCAAGGCTGATTCAAAGTGCATCAGATGTGGCAATCAGGGACACATCAAGGATCAGTGCTATGCAAGATATTCCACAACTACTCGATTCCTCCACATCCATCAATAAGCCAACAACCTCCTCGTCAGCACAACCAGATAAAAAACAGTTTAGACAGCTATCTCAGTCTATCAACTCCATGGTAAAGCATATGAAGAAGTTTGAGGTCGCCGAAGTACCTGTTCAATCATCTCCACAGTAACCATTTCCGGAAAACCACCAAAGCACTGTACAAGTGCTGAGGGCACCAACTCGCAAATAGATGTAGATATAGATATCACTGAAGCAAGTGATACCGATCCGGCATTGGAAGAAATGTCAGAAGAGACACTGGTGGCTATGTGTCCACAGTTCCAGGAAAATTTCAATACAGAATATCTTCTGAACATGAAGGTGGAGAACGAGAAACTACAGACTCACGGGAAATTACTACTGTAGAGTGGATCAGTTTTCGGACAGAAGACACAAATTCTCATCGACCCTGGAGCTACATCATCTTTCATCGATCAGAAGTTCGCCGATTCTTTGGGAATTCAAACATCGAAGACACAGTTCTCGGTAGGACTTGCAGGCGGACATCATCTACAGTGTGATGCTCAGATTGAGAATGCTACGTTCAAACTGGGCAAATTCAAGGACACGATGACTTTGAATAGCGTCAACCTGAAACCATTCACTGTGATCCTTGGACAGGATTGGCTGGAGAGGCGAAATCCTATCTTCGACTGGCACACGAAGACCATGCCTCTGACCAGACTGCATAAATCTGGCAAGAGCACACGCACTATTGTCTCTCGAGCTGAAAAGGCTTTGGAGGATGACTCGCCGGACACTGAGTGGGTCAGTGCCAATACCATGAGGAAACATCTGCGAAGGATGAAGTACTCAAAGTCTGCTGATTTTGCTGCCTTCTTGTGTCACATCACTCTGCAGAATGAAGAGGTGGTGATGGCAGCAGCAGACTCTCCTGATGACAAGGTCACCATCATACGACAATCTATCATGGAGGATTTCGACGACATCATGAAGGAGGACATTCCACCTGGCATACCTCCAGCACGGTTCGAAGGTGATCAAGGATACTCGTACCGTTTCTGATATGACACGGATCGCGATTTCGCGCAGCTTCGATGACGTACCAACATCTGATGACTACATCGACGATCTCTAACAAATTAGGAGAAGTGTTAGATAGATCGGTTCAACTGATTTGTGAACCAGTTTTCTCACTTCGAGCCACACGTGCCAAAAGCACGGTTTAGCTCTTTTTTCTGAGCAGCAAATTGATTTCTGAAATAATTTGCCCGGTTTGAAGTGTAAAATTCTTCTGTTTTGACTTTTCTTGGCGCCCGCGAACCCCTTTCCGCGCGTGGGCAAATTCCGGTTGTGTGAGCATTGAGGGATCTTATTTGCGCTTTTCGCGGGGCGGTGATCTCTGGATGGGGGACTGAGTGAACGTGAATGAGGCGGTTGGTGGTTTGCGCGCTTTGCGCCTTGTTGTCTTCGGGTTTTCCGCTAACTTTTAGCCGACCGGCAGCGGATGCCGCTTTTAGCAGGACGAATTTCTTCTGGCGGCTGAAGCCGCTGCAGCGTTAGTGCGTTGATCACTCGGGTTAATGGGAAGGCGCAAGGTTTTTTTCTTCTCGAAGCCGCGTCATTTCCTTTCTTGTTGCAAGGGTTTTTTACATAAATTATGCCCACCGTCCCTGCAATTTCTTTTGGCTTGATAGTTTGCAGCCGGAAGCTTTTCTTCTGACGTATTCCCCTGACGTGCTGCTCGTTTCGCAATACATTGATCACTAGACGGTGGCCCAAAGTGAGCACAGTTGCAGCTGTAAATTGTTCGTTTGTCCGCTGGACGGATTACTGCGTGATTTTAAGTCACCGATTGCGGTGCCCTCTGGAAAGTTTTTCACCTCTGTTCAGCTCGTCGCGCAGGTTATCTTTTGGCCGTGAAGCGCTCATGCCATTAGTTGTTGGTGACCACCTGCATTTTTCTGCTTGCCTTGGTATATATTTTTACAAATGTTACATGTATAGATATATCTGAGTTTCGTCGCGTAGTGCGTTTTCCTTGGTCATGCAAGTGTGCTTCTCATTTGTTTTGTTCTCGCGTGCTTGTGCTTGCTTTCCTTCGCTTGCTGCCGATTTTCGACGGAGGCTTTTCTAGATTCCTGCAAAGTTTTCCGTTGTTAACTTCTTGCAAAGGGAGCGGGTGTTTGATTTGAGACCCTCAGGCTAATTTGAAGGCGCATGGCGGTTTTCCCCGAAGCCACGTCGTTTCCATTCTTGTTGCAGGGATTTATGACATCGGCCCGGCGTCCCTGAGATTTCTTTTGGCATGATTGATCGCCTCCGAAAGCTATTCTTCGGATGTTTTTCTTCTAGCTTCTCGTTCGCAACCAGCGTATATCCAATTGTGTAGATTGTGGCTATCTGAAAGGTGTTCGCTCGCATTTGGGTGATTGCTCGCAGTTGTTTGATTGCCCATACGGATTGTTCTTTTGCTGCTTGTAGGGCTCTCATTCGAGGCTCCTAGGTTTTCACTTTTCGGTCGAAGGCCTAGGCTGTCGATGTTTCCTTTCGGGTTGCTTCTTGGTTGCGATCCTTGTGGTGGCCTCTAGGTTTTGAGCTTCCTTCTGGCGACATCGCGCACTCTTGCTCGCTTGCGTTTTCGCTTGATGCTGGTGTTTAGATGCAGCAGTTGCGGGTCATGCCCCTCTTTCTGACTTTTACGGCGAGGCGGACGTGTTTGCCGTTTTCCACGGTGACCTATGTCACCAAACGCCATTTCTATGTGAGTTAGTCCTTTCCTCGCCTTGCGCCTTCCGAGGCTCCCCGTGGCCATCCTCCCGGGTTTAGGTTTGCACATCATCCTTTGCTTTTTTCGCCGAGGACGTTCGGTCACGGGAGAGGGCCCTTGGGATGTAGGGCATGTTTTCTTGTGCTTCTCTAGTAGCAGTCACCTCAGTATTCCTGGTTGCAAGGGTTCTAGGTGAGAGCCATCTTGGCCGGTGTGCTGTTCTGAGGACTTCCTCTAGCAGCAGTCAACTAGACCATCGTTGTCATGATTTAGGGTTGTTGGCCATGTTATTGGTCACCACCCTAGGCCTGTTCTAGTTGAGTGCCGTGTCCGGTCTCCATGTCGTTGGGGCCATGGTTCGGTCTCCATGTTGGTGGGGCCATGCTCTAGGGCTGGGTTGTTTTGCTGTGTCACGGGAGAGTCCCCAACAATAGGGAAATAGATTCACAGCCGGTGTTTTCTAGTGTCTAGTTAGGCTCCTTCAGTGTGTTGTTGTGTTGTGTCACGGGAAAGTCCCCAGCAACAAGGAACTAGACTCACTGCCGGTGTTTTCTAGTGTCTAGTTAAGCCCCTTCATGGGCAGTTGTGCTGTGTCTGGGAGAGGCCCCAGCTGCAGGGAGCTTGGTGCCTTAGTTGCCTGCACGGGGCAGTGCCCAAGACTTGGTACCGGCCTCTTTGCGGTTAGGTGCCTGCCTCTTTTTCAGCAGGGTCTGTCTAGTGCTTTAGTCGCCTGCACACGGCATGTTTTCTTGGGTTGCGGCCACTGTGGCCACTCCTTGTTCTTGTCAGCCTCCAGCTGTGACCTTTCCTAGTGTGGAGGGGGTCCCTTTGGTGGTCCCTCAGACCCGGGAGAGGGTCCCTTATAGGGCATTTGTTTTTCTTGGTTTGTGGCCACTGTGGCCACTACTTGTCCCCGGCAGCCTCTGACTGCTACCTCTCCTAGTGTGGAGGGGGTCCCGTTGGTGGACCCTCAGGCCCGGGGGAGGGGCCCTTGTAGGGCATTTTTCTTGGTTTGTGGCCACTATGGCCACTACTTGTCGAGCTTGATCCTGGCGTTCACCCCCACGTCCTTCGGTCGAGAGTAGTCGCTGACGGGCTTGTACTTCACCTTGCCCTTGCGCACCTTCTCCACCATGCCGAGGGCGATGATGCCCAGCGGCAGGCGCCATATCGCCAGAAAAATGCGACCCTCTTCGCTCTCGCGCTCGATCTCGTCCCGCATGACGCGCATGTGCTCCGGGCCCACGTAGTTGGGGACCCGGTACGGCTCGTCCACCTCGATCTCCTCCGAAGGCCACCCCGCACCGCATGCGGCGCACCTCACAAGGAAGTCCACGTCGTGCCAATCCTGGAAAGCAGCCGCCACCAGGTGTGCCCGGCTGGTGAGAGTCGGGATGCTGCAACCCACACGCTCGCACTCCTCCTCGTAGCACCTCCTCTCGTTCTCGACCGTGCCGCATCTCTCCATGTTCTCGATCGTGGCCCGCTGCAGAATCTCCTCGCGAAGTGCCGGCCACCTCGTCGACATGCGCACCCGCCCCGGCTCCTCCGGCGAGCGCCATGTGTCCGGGCTCGTCTGGGTGTCTGGAAGTGGGTCGATGCGCTCCACCTCCCACCTCAATGGAACTTGATCATGCCTGCGGGGGCCCCCGAGCACGTCCCACACCGGGATGAACTCGTCCGCCCGTAAGTCCGCCCACCATCTCTCGGAGGCCACCACCTCCGCTGGCAGCGTCTGCGACGTCTCCGCGTCGGCCTCCATGCTCTTGAGCTCGACACTCTCGGTCTCCACGAGAACGTCTTCCACCTCAATCTCCATCTCCACCACCGGCGCCGTGTCCATCTCCACCGCCGGGCCCGGTGTTGCCACCGGGTCTTTCTCCGCCCCCGCCGGGGCCTCCTGGCTGCTTTCCGGCTCCCCCGGCGGCACAGCTACCGCCGGGATCAGCCCTCCTCTTCATGGGTCTGGAGGGCGGACGATTTCTTCCGGAGCGAGATCACCACGAAGAGCACGCGCCAATTGCTCCTCGTTGACCGTCCTGAAGGAGCTCCCAAGCGCCGCCAACTGCTCCCGGTGAGCCGCGTCCAGAGGAGGAAGCAAACCGCGCCCCCCTCCCGCGGCCCGAGCCTCCTCCTCCTAGCCCTCGAATGTTACCCGCTTCCTCTTCTTGAAGAACGTGGCGGGCATCACATCGGTCAAGGGAACAGACGGCACCTTCGACTTGACGAAACACTGAAATTCTCCCACTCGCGCCTGCAGAAGATGGACGAAAGCGCGCCAATGCTCGAACGTCGCCTCCTTCCCCACCAGGAGCTCGTCCCGCTCACACTCCTCCTCTGCGAGCTCCGGCAAGGCGTACACCATCGCTGGGAAAGCAAGCGCCTCCACCGCTTTCATCGGCAACTTACCGAACGGGTGAATGCCATTGAGTAGAGTCAGCTGAGAACGAAGCTTCGCAGCCTCGTGCACCAGATCTGCACATGCCTGCGCACACTTGGCCATGTCCCAGCCTTCAATCGTGGCAATGGAATCCCGCAACGCTTGGGTGAGCAACTCTGCCTCGGGCGGCACCGGCCCCCCACTGAGCAAAACCGCGCCCGCCGGGGCCGAGCCCCGCGCCTCCAGAGTCGCCAATCGCGAACCCAAAGCATCGAGCTTGTGGCCCAAAGCCGAAGCGATGGCTGCCGCAATCACGTCCGGAGACACTGCCGCCGCAGGGTTAGTGGCCGCCACTGCGGCAGTCCCGGTGCCCGGACCCATCGTGGCCCCAACCGTCCCAGCAAGGACGCCTCCACCGGGGCCACCAGCTCCTACCGAAGCCGCGGACACGGCAGGGGCGGAACCCACCGCCGCGACAGTCCCGATGCCCGGAGTACTTGCGACCCCGGCCGTCCCAACAGGGCCGGAAGATGCAACCGCTCCCGTGCCTGCTCCCGACGCACCTGATACTACTAATCCACCAGCAACCAAGACAACCGTCCCAGTCGTAGGCACCGGCGCCACCAATTGAAGCAAAGCCTGCGCCCATGTCGCGACTTGATTGAACTTCTCAAATTCCGCACCCTTCCGCGACGCCCACGCGCCCGACATCGCCAACCATAATCCCACCGAAAGGGCGCGTGAAGAATCCAGAGAAAACAATACAGCCCCCAACAGAACTTCCGTGTGCTCCAGTACCTCCTGCAGCAGCAGCTGTAAATTGGCAAGACTCGCCTTCGCCCAATCCAGAATCTGCCCGCGCTGCTTGTCCCACGAAGTGGACCACATCCGAGCGGTCACCTTAGAAAACTGCAGCAATGTCCGTAGCTTCGCCTTCGCCACAGAAGAAGTCCAAAGAATCAAACGGTCGTTTCCAGAAGACATGTCTCAATTCCTTTCAAACGCGAAAAATAAGTGCCTCGCGACGTCCAATTGGCCATCAAACCGCAGTAAAGAAATCCGCGCGATGAATCACCCCACAGCGTCCGCAAAGATCAATGAAACACCTGCCGGTACTGCTACGATTGCACTCCGGCATCAAAATTCTCCACTTAGCCAGAACTCTGCGGCCGTACACGTCGCACTCCGCACAACAAACACAGATCGTAGCTACAGGAAAAGTCGGAAAAGCAGTGCGAGCCCTCTGCGGCCTGATCGGCATGAATCAGAAAAAACGACGCGCAAAATTCGGCAGGCTTGCACAAGAGCAACCCCAGTAATGTCCGGGGAAAATGCGCGGAGCCACAAAGTCTGCTGACGGCTCCCTGGGCAGCCAAAGTTGGCACGTAATGCACCACGAACACGGAACGAAAGCCGGATGAGTCCAGCAGCGACGATCCACCATCAAAGTTGCGTCCAAGAAAAAATCCACCCGTACTGCCGAAACGCCCGTTTGAGTTGCCGCGTCTGCCGAAGTCGGCTCAGAAATCCCACTGCTTCGCTGAATACCTTTAGCAGGCATAAAATTAAAATGTAAACGTAAACTACTTCCACACTAATCTCAACTAGAATATATATATATATATGCTGTATATATATTTAAAATCTTTAGAGCAGAAAGCAGGGCTGTCGGGGTTCGGAAGTGTGGAAAGTGACTCTCCTTTGGGCATCCGCAATTGATACTCTCTTGCGGACGGTGTCACCCCATGACACGCCGATCGGGACGCCGCCCGAGATGTGTCGTATTCCCGATCGGGCCCTCTCCCGGGTGACAGAAGTCGCGCCTGCTCGATTTCTTAGTTCGGAATAACCGAAATTATGGCGAGCGATAATTGTGAAACCTTGATGTTATGGACTCAGTGTTGCTCACTGTGCCAAGAGCTGGTACTCCGAGAGCGGCATCGCCCATCATGGCTAGAAAGATGATGCCCAAGAAGTGAAAAGGGCTAGAAGTAGATGGTGCTTCTAGTGCGGTGTTAGTGCGGTGTTAGTGATTTCCCTACGATACTATATGGTATATGACCAGCGCCTATTTGGAATCAGTAATCAGCAAATTGGCGAATGCGAGAGGTCGCCGAGCTCATACTCTGTCGGCACGCGCAATGGGCACAGTTAAAGGAGGCGGCCGGGGCCAGGGCGGGCATGTTTCAATGATTCGGACTCTTGCTATTTCAACATTATACAAATCCGCCTTAACATTAATGACACGTGCTCAACGAGCGTCATCAGAAGTTGAAGAAAGCATGCTGTGGTTCATCTGCTTTCATGTTTGAAAAGAGCTATTATTCTAGCAATTATTTGGGACGAGGCGGTTGTAGCCAACGAGGGTAGCTGGAAGGAAGAGGGAGAACGCCTGGGCGTGCCTTCGCCGCCTCGACCATCTTCACAAATAGCTCGGGAATATGGTGGAGCAAGCTCTCATTCCAAGCGGAGTCCACATCGACCGCCTGAGCGCAAGCCCCGCCTTAGCTCAGCCCAGGCATGCCCAGCCTCTGCTTGCCTCTGAGCTTTTCCGTTGAGGTCTCTCGCTCCCTGCCCATTGATATGGCCGGCGCCTGCTTCACCGCCTGAGAACCTTGTTTGTCACCGCAACACCGCCGCTGGTATGTTGGCATACAGGCGCCACGGTGGCATGATCTTCGCTTATGGCATTGCATGCGCTCGCCAACAAAGCTCATCACACAGCGCGAGTCATATCCTCAGGCATCCGATCAACGTTGGAATATCTCCTCCCAGTCCTGTCCAAGTATAAGTGCGAGCGAGTTGACATCACCTTGAGACCAATCGCATCCTCCCGTGAACGTCCCGGGCCTGCTTCCAACGCCCTTCTTGGACTCCACACGCCAGCAGCAGGCCCGGGGCATTCGAGGGAGGGCGCAGCCGGTCTCAAGGTGATTGAAGCCCATCCGTCCACAGTTGTGCGTTCACAACTAGAACAACACTGGCTGTAAAAGGGGGATCCCAATATTGTTTGGATAACCAAGGATATGACTCGTGCGATGCGATGAGCCTTTGTTACCGAGAGATGTCTGACTACCTACGTACTACAGTGGAGTAGACATCATCACCCCTGCCTCGAGCGCACCCAGGTGGGTGCAGAAATGGGGCTGCACCTCGCGGTTGGAAGGCACCACGAAGTCGGCTTGCAGCAGGAAGCGAAACCCTTAGCTGCGCAGTGGGAGGAAGGCGAAGACGTCCTGCTGGGAAGCCGCACCGTCGAGCTCAAGCGCCAACGCTATGGTTGTGCCGTCCACCCGAACGTCCAGCCGTGGCACCGGCGGCCGCACCTGCAGCTCCACCGGCAGATACCGCAAGATGCGGCCGTCGCAGGTGATGCGCACTTCGCCCTGCGCGAGGTCTTCCCACAGCATTCGCCGCGGCGCGCTGCTGCCACCGGGCGCCACCTCCAGCCGTCGCAGCTTGCGCAAAAAGAGCAGCAGCGAGGGCTGGAGCTCGTCGCCGATGCGCTGCAGCTGCTGGCCCCAGGTGGCGTCGTCGTACCGCGCCGGCCTATCCACCTCCCCACCCCTGCCCATTTGCCGCCCTCACATTCGGCCTTCCCCCCATACATTGAATGGCATGAGATCAGCCGACAAAAGCCAACCCACCATCATCCCAGTGGATGTGAGAAACAAATCAGGAGCAGGGCGGGGCTGTGACAACATACCACCAACTCGTATATATATGTATATATTCCATATATATATATAACGTTGTATATATATATATATATATATTCCCAACCCGGATGCAAAGCAGCATGGACAGATGATACGATGTGACCAATTATCGCCCAACAATTGTTGGTGTCTGGGTTACGGAGTGAGCGGACCCTGCTGGCATGCCCCCCGGTGGCGCACGGTCGATGGATGGGACCCGTTGGTCCATGGTTATGCCATGAATGCAGTCACACCACACGGCGTGGACACCCCATGGTAAAAAAACCCATAAACACACATAACCGTTGGCTGTCCCCTCACGCAACCTCCCGCCCGCCTCTCCGTGCGTCCTTTGCCAAGGAAAGAACTCGGCGGATGCACGGGATGCCCAACAATGAAATCACCCCTGCAACAAGGCTCGAGGACAACCGTGTAACAAGGCTCGAGGGCGACCCTGTAACAAGGCTCGAGGGCGATCCTCAGATAGTGCCTGAGATCTGTGATTTCATCATGCAAAAACCTACAAAGGGGAATGTTTATGACGATACGTCTTGTGCGAATTTGCTGAGGAAATGACTAGGAGGTACACCCGCAGCGAGGTGAACGGTTGGTGGACAAACTCCGCCGCAACCTGAAATGGTGCTCCCGCGGGCTCTTGCTTGCGGGGATGCCGGGTGCAGCCTCCGGCGGCTCACTACAAGGCGGGGATGTGGTCGGAGGTCTACGAGTCACTCTCTGGCACGGCAGCAACACCGAAAGGGCCTAATTGCCACGTCACCTGCGACGATGGGGACGAGGCGGACTTGAGGCTTGACGCCAACTAGGCGCTGCTGCCGGAGAGCCTGGCGCCGGTCCCCAAGAGCGCGGCACGGTGCGCACTCACTCGAGGGCGCACCCTGGCGGGCATCAGGACACGGAGTTCCTCCACGCGGTCAATCTCCGACTCCGGGTAACTACCATGTCAACGCCATCGCCTGCATGCACCGTTGTGAAGGATACGCGCCCGGCGTGGTCGCCGGCTGCGGAGGGCGATGCGGCCAGCGGGGCACTTGCTCGGTGCAGCAGCTTTCTGCAGTGCAAGATCTAACGAGGCAAATCCGATGTCCGTGGTTTCAAGAGAGGATTGAAGAGAGGATTTCCCGATTTCTTGACAAGACATTTGGATTGATAGTTTCGGAGGGATGGCTTCTTCTGGAGCTTCTTTGCGCTTCCGGTTGTTTCCGGCTGCATCTGCCCTCTTTCCCATAGGTTTATGAAACCCATGCCGTGCAGAATCTTCGCACTTGTCCGCGTGGAAAGGTGGAATCAGTTCCAGCAGTTCCACATTTGCCAGTCAGGATATGCCGCAGACAACAATATACAGACAACAATATGCCGCAACAAAAATCGGACGTCCACGGCTTTGTTTCTTCAGTGCCCCACCTACCTAGCCCAGCACAGCTCTAAGTTCCTTTCTAAACGACTTTCCCTGAACACGATCAACTCACTTGGCACGCGGAAGGCGAAAGGAGATCAAGGGGACTGGCTCCATAGCCATGGATGTGATGGAGCTCCACGGTTATACGGATTCTACGGGCTGAATGTGATGGAGCTCCACGGTTATACAAATTCATAACCCTGGATGTGATGGAGCTCCACGGTTATACAAATTCATAACCCTGGATGTCTTGTGGAAGTTAAGGATCTCCCCCTTGACTTCCCCGTGCCTACGCTCCGCGTGTTTCTCTTGCTTATCACGAAGTTGTTGCGGTCAGGGAGCAGGATGGCGGCTCTCAGCACAGGCTTTGGGGCGGTCAGGGAGCAGGATGGCGGCTCTCAGCACAGGCTTTGGGGCGGTCACAGAGCAGGATGGCGGCTCTCAGCACAGGCTT
>LGRX02035609.1:102509-119909 GCA_001247695.2 Cymbomonas tetramitiformis | reverse complement strand
AACGCAAGGATCCTGCGCATCTGAAGACTGCCCGCGATCAATCCCCCTTCCCTGTAGCTCCTTTGGCAGAATTCTGGGAGGAAGAAGCATCTCCCAAGGAACAATGCTACGCCATGCCCACGACCACTACTCCAACGGAAGTGGAAGGCCGGCAGCTGCCAGGATCGTCAGTCTACTCTGGCTGTCGAAAATGCAAGTCCAAGGAGCATCTGGCTCGCGACTGCCCACATCAACACCAGCCCCAGCAGAAAGCAGCCTGGGTCAAATGTATCTGGGAGGAGGCCTTCGAGACCTTCAAGAACGCAGGAATAGATACTGGATCTGGCGGGATAGTGGAGCAGCAGCTGGCACTGGTAGCCCCGGAGCACATGGATTTTGCCGAGGGAGAGTCGACGGGGGCCGGTGCCTCTCCCGGACAACGCGGATAGGCCCCCAGGCCCGCGAGGTAAGTACTCCGCACCTCGCCATGGCCATCAGGAGGGAGGCCGACTCTGGAAAAGAACCAGAGAGAGGCAGGCAGAGTCAGACCTACCGGTGGATCACTCACTTCAGAGAGGATCATCGGATGAGGCACGGACCAGGACCAGCGCAGCGAGCGGTGGAGAAGATGAGGCGAGCATTACGCTGGCTGAAGAGGTCACGGCCAATCACGGTGGTAGCACCAGGGAGAACTGAGCCAAACGCTGCGCCAGCACAGGCATCCCAACCAACAGAGGTTCAGATCAGATTTCCTCTGTTCGGCAAAGGGAGTCAAGGAGCCCCTAGCTCAAAAGGGGTGTACCAGCGCGCGTTGCAGCCCCCAGGAGTCAGAAGAGTGCGCTTTAGAGAGGAAGCAGCCCCGCGCCAGCTGGTCGGGAGAGCTCTGCGCCGACAACTGGATCGCGCTAAGCAGCCAGTGCTATCACACGCCCAGCAACGGTTACGCGACGGACACCTGTCAGCAGCCTGGAAAGCAGCACAGACAGTAACGCGCAGAAGGAAGGAAGTGGAAGTGCACGGGCACAGAGTCAGAAGTGCATTGGCGCAGATTCGGGAGCGTGTTGACCAGCTGAGGAAGATCACCCGGGCGCATCAGGAAGCAGAAGCAGCTCGACCTGCGCCATGGCCTGGTGATTCAGAACCAGAAGATCAGGTCACCAGGCAGGCTCGTTGGCAAGCCAAGATAGCAGAGGCCGGCACGTACCATCTGCCGGAAGACAATTCAGATGAGGAGCTGAATCCGCCTGAGAAGGAGCCAGGACTGCACAAACTGGCCAGCATCAGACCAGAGATAGGGGTGGACGCAGGGTCTGGCCGCTGGGGAGAATGGTTGGATGCAGATGTACTAGCTGCTATGGACGCGAAGGGCCCCACTCTGCTGATTTTCTGGGCTTGGGTAGGCAGAGTACGAGTAAAGGTCTTGGTGGACTCTGGAGCTTCTTCTAGCTTCACTTCTGTGGAGGCCGCCAAGAAGTTTAAACTCCAGCCCAAGAAACACGAGACGCCGATGAAGGTGCAGGTGGCAGATGGCGCCGTGTACGACGCGCGCCAACTCTTGCGTCCGTCCGAAGCTCACAGCCGAGACACGTAAGGGCAGTTATGCCAAACAGGTTACACTGCGTGTCATGCCTTTAGCACTCGGAGTGGACATAGTGCTGGGCGGAGACTGGCTACGAGCACAGAAGAAGGTCACATTTGACTACGCCCAGTATGGTAGCGTGAAGTTCGGACATGGGTCGCAGAAAGTAGTCATCGCGGGTTGCAACCCTGGGTCGTCATCTACGGGGTCTGGGCAGGCCATGGGACTGGTAGAGGCACAGCTTATCAGTACTAAGCAAGCCAGGAAGGACCTGCGAGCTTTGAAGAATAGCGGCGAGGAGGCGTACCTGATGTATCTGGCTCCAGATGGCACATTTAAAATGGAGGCCACCGACGACCCCAACTCTCCTTTAGAGGCCTCTGCAGCCTTATCAGAGTCATCTTCATCATCATCATCGGAGGCAGAGGGTGACAACGCTAGGCAGAGGGGGGAGGAAGTTACCTCTGACGAGGAAGGCTGCGACAGCGACAGTACAGTAGCAAGCGTAGCCACCCTAATCTCCGACAGCAGTTCGTCTGAATCTGAACAAGATGCAACGGAGCAGGAGGACTGGGCACAGGAGCAGGTGTGTGCTCTGCGACCGGTGACGTGCCCCACATCAGCGCAACCCGCTGTGCGAGACTGGGGACCTTACCCCACAAGGGCCAGATGGGAGGCGTTCCAGATGCTTCCACGAGAGCGCAGGGAGCAGGCTGCACAGCATCACGCGGAGGAATTGGAACCTGAGTGGGAAGAGGAGGCATACTGTTTGTGGAAAACAGGGCAGGCACTGCGTCTGCAGCAGGAGCAACGGAGGAGCAGAGGGGTGAACCACAAGAGATCGCGCAGAGTTAGCGAGCCAGTACTGGCAGCACCTATAGAGGCTGAGACAGGGCAAGGCAAAGATGGGTATAGCTGTTTCAGGAAAGAGGCACCAGCTGCTGCGGCGACACCTAGTGATGAGCGGAACAGCAAAGGTGAGACCAAGGAGGCCAAGCCGGATGAGGAGGACGCAGAGGTACCACAATGGATCCTGGACGAGCTGGTGAAGCTGAAGCAGCGGTACCAGGACGTGGTGGGCATGGAGCTTCCCGAGGGCGTCGTGGACCGCGACCACAAATCGCCGCTGCGCGTGGACCCCGAGTACCGTGATGGTGCACGACACAAGAGGTGCTACAAGCTGTCCATGGAAGAGTTGCGACAACTTCGTGGACAACTGGACGAGCTCTTGGCGAAGGGATACATCCGTCCCTCGTCTTCACCTTGGGGCAGTCCAGTCCTGATGGTGCCCAAGCCCTCCAACCCCAAGGAGCTGCGACTGGTGATCGACTATCGCCAGATCAACGAGATCACTGTGAAGGACCGTTACCCTCTCCCTGACGTACAGTCTCTCATCGATGACCTGCAGGGAGCGACTATCTTCTCCACCGCGGACGCTCTGTGGGGATTCTGGCAGGTGCCCATGGAGGAGGACGCAATCGAGAAGACGGCAATGACCACGCCGTTTGGAGCTTATGAGTGGTTGGTCATGCCAATGGGGCTGTCCAATAGCCCTTCGTGCTGGCAGCGAATGATGCAGAAGTACTTGGACCACCTACCGTTCGTCAGAGTCTTTGTGGATGACATCATGATCTTCTCTCGCAACCCCGAGGAGCACCTGGACCATCTGCGGCAGGTTTTGGAGGTATGCCGACAGAATAAGGTCAAGTTGAAGGAGTCCAAGTTACGATGTTTTAAACGCTCAGTACGTTTCCTGGGACATGTCATTGACCGCACAGGTTGCCGACCTCAGCAAGACAAGATAGCTTCCATACGGGACTGGCCGCGACTGGAGACGGTGAAGCACGTGCGACAGTTCTTGGGTTTGGCTGGGTTCTATCGACGGTACATACAGGGTTTCGCTGACTTAGCGCACCCTTTGACCAAG
Source organism: Cymbomonas tetramitiformis (assembly GCA_001247695.2). NCBI lineage: Eukaryota > Viridiplantae > Chlorophyta > Pyramimonadophyceae > Pyramimonadales > Pyramimonadaceae > Cymbomonas > Cymbomonas tetramitiformis. Next base: position 116,424 of record LGRX02035609.1, on the reverse strand, counting down.
CTGACTAAGAACCTAGTGCCATGGGAATGGGGACCAGAGCAGGAACACGCCTTTGAACGCCTCAAGACCGCTCTCACCACTGCACCGACCTTGATCTTGCCCGATCAGGAAGCAGCGCATCGCGGCACCAGCCCCTTTGTTGTGCAGACTGATGCGAGTGCAGTGGCATTAGCTGGCGTGCTGATGCAGGATCTAGGCAAGGGCCTGCAACCCATAGCCTTCGAGAGTAAGCAATTCTCGTCTGCCGAGCAGAACTACCACGCAGGTGAGCGTGAGCTAGCCGCCATCCACCACTGCACTACGCAGACTTGGAGACATTACCTGATATTCACGGAGTTCAGGTTAATGGGGGATCATGCTCCTCTAAAGTGGTTATTCGCACCTGGACGGGAGCTCAGCCGACGCCAGGCTAGGTGGTACGAAGACCTGGTGGAGGTAGGAGTGCACGCCATGGAGCACGTGCCTGGACGCACACTGGTGGTACCGGACGCTGCCTCACGGCGACCGGACTACGTGCAGGCGACGGCGCGCGAGGGGCTGAAGGAAGCTGGCTATGTGGATCCGAGCACTGACCAGCCGGTGTCTGCAGAGGAGGGTAGAAGAGCTGCGGGAGCCAAGGGGAAATCAGAAGACATGGTGGCTGGCCTGAAGGTTGCAGAAGAGGAAGACCCCACTTCACCCCTGGACTTAGAGCTCAGCTCGTCGGACGAGGAGGAAGGTGAGTACCCACCGGTCAGTGAGCCCAAAGTAACCGGTAAGCTAACTCAGCTGAACGGTCTCTGGTGGGCAGAAACACCGGACTTATGGCTGGACGCTATGGTCACAGTGGAGAGGATGGCCGCGCTACCAGCAATGGCAGGAGTCCAGACACGAGCCCAGAGTGAGCAGCGACCAGCAGAGAAGCAGCAGCCAGCAGCGGTACAGCAGCAGCCCACACCAAGGATGCAACCTGGGGAACCCCTGGTAGACAATCAGGACTGGAAGCTGATTCCGTCCGAGTTTAGTCGATTGCAAGCCAAGTACGCGAAAGTGTTGGGTGGACGGTTCCAGGTGGACGCATGCTGCGACCTCATGGGGCAGAACCGGCAGGTGGACACGTTCTGGACAGATTGTCTGAAGGAACAGTGGAGGGGTCGCGTGGTGTGGTGTAACCCACCCTTCTCGGATTCCAAGGTGAGCATTGCAGACATCCTAAGACACTATGCTTCAGAGGCCCGACACGCTCCCCAGAGCACAGCCGCGCTGTTCCTGTTGCCTGACTTCCCGCAGGCTGACTGGCGGCCCCTGCTGCGAGAGTACGGAATGGAAATTGCAGAGACCATACCCCGAGTGAACGAGCAAGGGGAGCCCAACCGGATGTTCGTCTCTCCTGGCGAAGAAAGGGGACACCGTACAGCCTTGCAAGAGTTGCCCATTCCATGGCCCGTCTTGGTAGTGTTGGCTAAGCCGCAGCGAAAGCACTTTGAAGAGATCACAGCTCCAAGGGAGAGACCCTCAGCATCACCAGCGGTGACTCTCAAGGGCGCAGCAGCCAAGATCAGGGACCAGGCAGGAGTGGTGGAACCAGGCATATTTCTGCGTGCCTTACGAGCAGAGCACAGGCGCAGTGAGTACCTTTCAGCCCTGAAGCAGGAACTACTGGCCACTCAACATCACCGCACCGAGCATTTTCGACTGGTGAGTAACATCATCTGGAGAGTGGCGGAAGGGCGCTATCAGGTGGTCTTAGCTCCCGACTCCCCTCTGAGAGAGCTGGTCTTGAGGGAGGCTCATGAAGCACCTGCAGCTGGCCACACAGGGAGGGACAAGACCCTGGACAGAGTCAGGCGACGATTCTGGTGGCCGCGTATGGATCTGGACGTAGCTGAATGGGTGAAGACGTGTGTAACCTGTCAGCAAACCCAGCCGCGCCAGGGATACCCAGCAGGCCTGTTACAGCCTCACTCTGTGCCTAGTCGATTGTGGGAAGTGGTGAGTATAGACTTTGTTACTGGGCTCCCCACGACAGAGAGAGGTGTGAACGCCTTCGCCACCTTTACTTGTAAACTGAGTAAGATGGTGCACGTGGTCCCAATGGCGTACAACGATAGCTCAGCGGAGGTGGTGACCAGAATGTTCATGGATGCGGTGTGGCGACTGCACGGAGCCCCAATGAAGATTGTGTGCGACCGGGACCCGCGCTTTCGAGATGCTCTGACCCAGGAGTTCATGCGACTGATGGGCGTGAAGGTAGCCAGCACCACCCCTTATCACCCGCAGAGCGATGGCCAGGCGGAGCGCAGTAACCACACTGTGGAACGCATGCTGCGTTGCTACGTGGCAGAGAACCAGGAGGATTGGGACCTGTGGGTGGCTCCAGTGGAGTACGCCATCAACGACTCCAAGTCGGCAGTGACAGGGTTCTCACCGTATGCAGCTCTGGAGGGAGGCGCAAAGAGGAGGAAGGGAGGTCGCACAGCAGCGGACAAGCAGGGTACCGCTCACCAGCTGGCCAAGCAGTTCGCGCAGCAGCTGCAGGCGGCACGAGAAGGTTTGCAACTGGCTCAGCAGCGTATGATAGAGCAGTTCGATGCACGGCACCGTCTCCAACAGTACAAGGTGAATGATCAGGTGTGGGTGGATGGACAGCACCTGACGTTGCCCGGTGACAGGGGCTTGAAACCCAAGCTGCGCAAGTTGCGGCACGGACCTCTGCGAGTAGTAGAGTGTCTATACAGTGATCGACAGCAAGAACTGCCAGTACAGGACCGAGGAGCCCCGTCAGCCTACAGACTAGAGCTGCCTGTGCACTGGAAGGTACATGACACTTTCACTGCAGACAGGCTCAGCCCAGTACAGTCAGGCGCAGATCACTTTGTTAGCAGACGGGAGGAGATGGCACCACCGCCAGTAATGGTAGAAGGGCAGAAGGAGCGCGAGGTGGAGCGCATCATTCGCACGCGCTTCAGAAAGCTAGGCGGGAAAACTGGCGGGTCAGTACAGGAGTGGTTGACTAAGTGGAAGGGATTACCACACAGTCACAGCCAGTGGCGGACTCGAGAAGACCTGGAGGGCAAGGGAGGCAGGCTGGAACCTCTGAGAGCCTTTGAGGCTGATGAGGAGAAGCAGAGGAGGGCTCCAGAAAAGAGGCGTAGGGAGACGCACGGCCAGCAGCAGGAGCAGAGGGCTCAGCTCATGGCAATGAGAGCCCCCACTCCGAAGGTTTACAGTAAGGGTGCCAGTCAGGTGTACCAGCCACATCTCACAACAGTGCAACACCCTGTGAGAATCCTCGTCCTCTTCTGTGGGACTGGATCTGTGGAGCAACAGTTCCAACGACAGTTCGACGGCTGCGAAGTGGTGACAGTGGATATTCTTCCCAAGTGGCAAGCAACATGCACTGAGGACATTCTCCACTGGAACTACAAGCTGTACCCCCGACACCACTTCGACGTAATCTGGGCGAGCCCGCCATGTAAGGAGTACAGCAAGGCCAAGACTATAGGAGTACCAGATCTGGAACTGGCTGATCGACGAGTGAAACGTACCCGGCAGATCATCGAGTACTACGATCCAGCATACTACTTCATTGAGAACCCAGCTGGGGATGCTCTGCGAGGGCTGCACACGCGATCTGTGATGAAGGGGTTACCCGATCCTCACCCCGTCTCCTACTGTAGGTATGGGACACCTTACATGAAACCTACACATATCTGGACGAACGCCGTGCTACCCGTACCCCTGCTGCAGTGTACTCAAGCAACGCCATGTCCCGCGAGAGCTGTGCTGGGAAAGCACGAGAACACATCGCAAGAAGGAGTTTCAGCGTCCAGAACACGAGGCATGGGGTCAGCGCAAGCAGTATACGCGATTCCCCGCACCTTATTGCACCATCTGTTCTGTGGACTGAAGTTGGGCAAGCGCATGAGCGAGGAAAGTGCAGCAGCTATCATGGACCTCATCGCCACCCTGACAGCGCAGACGGATGAGATCTCGATGCAGGAACAAGATACTGGGGTCTAAAACCCTCAGGGCGCAAAGCAGCGCAAGACCCGCAAAGCGAGAGGAGTACCAGGGCGACAGAACCGTTTAAGCGTTGGCAGCGTAATTCGGGGACGGAACCTCGGGAAACCTCCAGCGCGGAAGGGGACTCAGACCCAAGGACTGAGGGGCACGGGACCCAAGAACCCGAGGCTTAGAAGCCAGGGGGACTCAGACCCAAGGACTGAGGGGCACGGGACCCGAGAACCCGAGGCTTAGAAGCCAGCATCACTGTGCATGTTTGTTGATCCCCAGACAATGTAAATACAGGCGAACTCTAACGCTAGCGAGGACGTAAGCGCGCGCCTAAAAGGGGGGGAGAGTTGTGCTAGGGTAAGTCACGAGACAGTATGATGGCGCATCAGAGCTACGAGTGACGGGTACGATGACAGTCATCAGTGACAGGCATTTATGTGACCAGATGACAAGGGGGTCTGACAGAAATGACTGACAGAAATACCTGACCCGAAAGTGAGTTTTGGTGGGAAAACCAGCAGTCAGAGAAATTGGAGGGAAAGCTGGTATGGCCTCCAATATTGCCAAGTCAGCACAGTTATAATTATTCAGAGTGATATGGAGTGGCTCGGAATATAGTGATGATATAACTGGGCTAGTCGGCAGATTCTATGATGTGACAGATCGAGTTCTCATGAAGTATGATGGGACCTGACAGGAGTCGACATCGAGTTATGTTCGAAAGTTCGAGATCGGAAACCATGGCATAAAGCAGCCGAGCAGGCTGAATGAAACAGTTTTGAATTTGTTACTGTGAACAGCCACACCTGGCTGTTGTAACTCCGACATTTAAGAAAGATCCGATTCACATATATGTATCATGCTTACAGCCATACATATCTCTTGCAGGCTTGAACTAGGTTCCCTGTATTGTTAAGTAGACTTAGAAGCTCTTAGAGAGCACCCCCGAACAGTTGTATACCCGGAACACAACACTCGCTGCATTATTCAGTTTGTTCACGGTCTGTCTACAGATTATCGCGTATTTCCTACGGGCAGATGACCATTAAAATCATATACCTACGCGCAGACTACCATTAAAATCATTTTGCCTACGCGCAGACTATACTTAAATCATTCGCCTACGTGCACACTCCCATATGTGACATTTGCTTACGCGCTTACTACCATATATGACATTTGCCTACGCACATACTACAATTAACCCAAAACACAAAGATCAATTAAGTAAGTAAATCACTCGAATGTTTGCTACCCCTAATTATGTATTACAACCCCAAAACCGACTAACATAACAGCAATGCCAGGGGTTTGTTAGATAGGTACACAATGATACGGTATTAATATTTGTGTTGTAATGCAATATACTAAAGGTAAAATGCATACAGTAGTCAAACTACTGCCACTAAGCTCATCACTCCGATTTGTTAAGATTTACGCGTGTCCCGCCCGTTAACTTTGCGTTAAAAAAAGGGTAAACTTAACTTTGTAATTCCCAAAAGTGTTAAACACGAGTGTTAAAAGTTTTCCCCCAGGCCAATAAACAGTTACCATGGGGATTAATGCAACCACTAGCAACAATTAGCATATTTGACCATTTTAACACCATTTTAACCCTTTTTCACATCTATATAACAGAAATCTTCACTGGTGTGGTAGCCGCATTTCTTCGTTGTAAATAAACATTTATTCGTTGTGTGGTATGTCCACTAACATCCACCGAATACGCGGTTGGTGAATACGAATGATGAATTACATATTTGCATACCATTCAAAGATGGCAAACCACAAGTACCCGAGAACAATTGGTTAGAAAGTAACCTACTAACAGGTAAAGAGTCTAATATTTGCAGTCATCGCACAAATTGTATGCATGCTGATGCTCCTCCGGATCCTGCAAAAACAAACGCGCGGATTTAGCTAGAGCGTTGGGAATTGAGCCCAAGCCGACAGACAGCCGTGTTCGGACTATGCCCTCAAAATAAATATTACTTACTAAAACAACCCGTGCCTGCGTTAATAAGTATCATTAAAAACAATTCTTACACATTCTAAGAGTGCGTGAAGCATCTAAGGTGCATGTGTTGACTCGCGAAAGCAGTCCGGCAACCGGAAGTGTACCTGCAAAATTGAAGCGCGAAGTCAGCCAGGACGTTGGGGACCGAACCCAAGCCGACAGACAAGCTGTGCGGACGTCGCCCTCATTAAGAATCCAAAGCCGAGCGCGGAATGAATAAGTCGGTTACATGTAAAATTGACACGTGGGTCAACCAGAGCGTTGGGGATCGAACCCAATCCGACAGGCCAGCTGTACGGACGTCGCCCTCACACTGAGACCCAAACCAAGCGCCAAAAATCGCGAAATCCGGTCAACTCGTAACTGTCTATATCAACCATTAGATATAAACCCCGTAAGTCGCAGCGACTAAAATCGACTGTCTTAAAAACACATTTATGTCAGCTAAAACCTGCGACAAATCACGCCGATACAATCCACCAGCAATCGTCAGGAGGCAAAAACAACTATGCCCAGGAATAAAGATTTCCTCCGCAAAACAGTGCGTGAGTGTGGTTCATGTTTAAAAACATGATGCAGAGCTCCAGGCACGCTACGTGCGCGCCCATGCCTCTCACGAGCGGAATTAGCAGCCGTTACAACCTGTAGCAAAAATAAGAGCGAGCGTGGAACATACACGAGGTGAAAATATATGCAGGTGAGTGTGATAAAGCAATCCAGGATATATGGCAATCATAGCACAGCAAACACGCAGGTGTGTTGCCGTCAAGAAGATATTTGAAAAGGAATGAAACGCGCGATCGCCACACGCGATAAGACTCTTAGACTGCTGCTACGGCTCATGCGTGTCGGGTGGAATCCAACGATTTCGTCGCATCACGATCATAACAGTTTCTGATTGGAACTTCGCGCATATGTTGAGCGCAGCCGCAGGTCAGAATGCGGTCGGGTTTCCTCGGTGCCACGCGCCTACGCCGCGTCGGCAGACGAAAGGGCTGGCAAAGTCGAAAGTGACAGTCGAGGGATGCTGTTCGTATTGGCGATGGCGCTGGCGATGCCGAATTTGCTGATGGCGACAAATTTCCGATGGCGATGGCGACGCAGAATTTCCTGAGAAAGAAATGACAGAACAAGAACTGAAATGGAATGTTTAAGGGTTCGGTTCATGTTTTACCGGGAAATTCTGTAACCAACCTGAAATTCTGCAGCCAACTCGAAAATTCTGAATGGCGACAAAAAAACATTATGGCGACAAAAAGGAGAGGGCACCGATCATCAGACATCACAATCTAGCCAAACATCGACACTGGTGTAGCCACAAGTTGTCGACAAATTGAAATTCAAAAATAACATGTGGAAGCGCGGAAGTGGAGTCAAGCGTCGCAAGACAGCGCCATCGTCCGGTGGCACCCTTGTCCATCAAGGCAAGGGTCCGATAAAGCACACTTCTCGAAATCCGTTCGATCCACATGATTCAGATGACATAGAATTCGAAATTCGAGAGATTCGCGCGGAGCGTGTTGCAGGAACCGCAGCGCAATGGTTGATACGTTGGGAAGGACTTGGAGAAGTCGCCGGATAGCTGGGAGCCCATTGAGAACCGTGTTGGCTGCGAGTCCCTAATCGCAGCCTTCGGAAAAGCTCGTGAAGATGCTGCTGAAGCTAAAGACCTTTCTAAAAAGACAAAGCGAAAGGCAGAGAGAGCAGCCGAGCAAGAGGCAGGATGTATGCTGTTATGATGTTTATGTTCACGTGTGTAGCATGCCTGCTTTCGTTCGGTTCTTCGTTATTCGGTTCGCTTTGCTAACACCTTCATTCGTTTGCATCTTGATAAGATTTTTAATCTTCCAAGCAAAATCACAATGATGTAAAATCAGTTTGTGGCAGCTGTATAAAGAATGAATGAATCTATACTTCTTCCTCCCCCTTTAAAAAGAGGTGTATCAAACCAATCAGATGGTGATGGAGAATGTTATTCAATCATTATGTTATGTGAAAATGGTTTGATAGAAAATCAGACTGAGATTACTCATCGAATGCTTTCGAGGTAACAATGTCAATATAAACACCGATTCTCTCTACGTCATACCGGCAATATGCCTGACGTTTTTGAATGTGGCAAATGCCAAATTGTCAATTCACTGTGATTCGATATGCAGTTTTTGGGTTGCAGCCCACATACATTGTCAGTTCAGGGTCACTATACATTATATAACTATCATCTTCTGATCCAGGATATGCAATTAAGCATGGTATCAGGTATATGTTATGTATATAGTTCAGCATTCCGAACTTACTCGAGGATGTAGATGCTGAGCAATAGTTAACTTATAGTCATTGGGATGTAGTTTCCCATCCGAGTTTACACTTTATTAGTGATGGTGGGTTTAACGTTGTACAGATTTCAACGTTATTTGTGGATGCAGTGATTTTATCAAAAGCAATCCATCAGAAATCACCAGATCGGAATATAAAATGGATATGTGTGTGATCCTATCCACCTTCTTCCCTCCTTGAGGAAGTGTGAACACATAGGCAGGTTAGTTGCCTATATACCTTATAGCTTATAGCTTACAGCTTATAGCTTATAGCTTGCAGTCCTTGTAGGAAGCAGCTTATACAGTTTTAGGGTTGTTGCCCAACAGTTCTTGGGTTGTTGCCCAAAATATTGTCATGTCCGTGCTGATTTCAGCATGACAAATATGCCAAACACGAAGTGTTTCCTATTATTTAGGTGGCATTTAGGGTATGTTACGTTACAGTGACCCTTATCCCCCACAGTGATTTTAGGGTGTTACTTGTAATTAGTAACCCTAAAATAGGTTAAATTAAAGCAGTATAAACATTTTGCAAACATATTTAAGCAAAACTGCATTTAATTTTTCACTGTGTGTCACGTGGTTTTTTATAGGTACGTTACACCCCTGACACACACACGTGATTTTAAGGGTGTTACAGGGTGTTACAAGTGCTGCATAAATCAGGGAATATTTTTTGATAGCTGAATAATCAGATCAGCAAAAAAAACAACCCGATTTGTTCATTTTGAAATCATGCGTGGAGCATTTTTACGCATTTCGTTACAGCCAATATGTACACCCCTATATATTACTCATTATGTTTTTCTGATACCTTAATAGGTATAAAATCATAATTTAAAATAAAATGGGGTCGAAATTTCAATTTTGAAATTTATCGCCAACGATTTTCATCCATTTTGCCCATTTTTTGGGCATTTATTGTATTACCACAGTAATATATCTCAATGTGTGTGGAAGTTGCAAGGTACAGAAGTACTGCAACTTACTTCACTTTTGCACATGATAATTTTCATGGCATAATAGTGAATATCTCTGATTGTCAACATCTGTGGTTGATCGTAAATATGGGTTTTACTGATTTGAAACCCATGGAAGCTGATGCACTTCCTGATGATTTTTAGGTGTACCAACTATAAGCGGATTAACCACTTTAGTGATAACTTATCAACCTATGATATGTTTGGACATATGACTGTGCACTAAGAGTATATCAAAATGATATCTCTAGATTCCAAACATATCAGGACACAGCTTGATAATAATCTAAGCAGTTTAGCACAACACAATGTGTGTGTGTGTATGTGTGTGTCCACAACAACCTATGTCAGTCAGTTCAATATATATCTGATCTGAGTAGGTACACGCTTTCTGTGCTGATCATTACTGAATCAATTGTCACAGTGCATTGAGGTTGTTGTTCTTGCTCCAGCGATGATATGTGAGAGTGGATGGACTGTGCTCAACAGTTACCAGTTGTTATAATGAGCACAGTATTCTGCCTTCGGGTCTGGAGATATCTCCATCCAGCCCTACAGCATGTTGTTTTATCCTGCTCCCATATCTATCGCCATCTCTGACATTCCACACGCACATGTGTTTGTGGAATGGTATCTATATTATCATGCACATAGTGGACATTATAGTTGACCATTTCACTTACCGAGTCAGTGAATGTCATCATACATAATAATGCCAGTGGTGTGTGCATTGTGCAGGTACTTTCTGATAAGTACATGTAAGTGTGTGTGTGTGGAACTTTACTACACACTTGTATACAATGGTATTACAATGTACCAAGATAATCCATCATGCAGGATAATTTTGTATACCAAGTACTAATAATCCAACATGATATATATATCAGATTTAGTATTTATTGTAATCCGGCATACTCTCATTTATGATAATGAGTTGCTTGATTTATTTTACATGCAGTTCCGGTGAGCATTCCGTCCAGTAATCCACCATAGAACGTTCATGCTCTTCCCAAATCCTACGTCGGAGCATGACGAGCTAATTATGGTGTTGAGATTACCTTCAGGCACCTTACACTGACATGATTCCAATATAGCTAACATGCACTGCAATATGCCTTGTGCAATGTACTATGTATTGTGATACTATCCCAGTTGTTATCGTGATCAAACTGGTAATATATATTACAGCTGATAGCGTGGTCAAGCTGTATTAGTGATGCATGCACAGTTCACAGTGTTGCAGTCACTCGGTATATAATGTATATGTGGTGTAATGCATATATGCTGCATGTACTCATTATATACTGCTTATCGGTGTATGCTGCAAGTGAGTATATGTGCATGTGTGTGTGTGTGTGTGTGTGTGTGCTGCAATCATTGCAATCTCCGCACACACATATCTTGCACAGTATATGTGATCTGTCATGTAGATGTATACAGCATTCATGCAGTTCAAACTCTTGATTGCAAGTAAGTATACAAATTCTGACAGTGAATAATTTGCAATATCTCAGCAGTCATTAAAGTATTGTGTGGCATGCTGCAAAATGGTCATCATGCGTCCATTCATGAATATCCCTGCGAGTATACACTTATTTTGCAGAGGATATTGACGCGCGCATATAATGCGCAGATGATCGTTGCAACTATATTGACATCGTCATCATAAAACTGCAAGATGATTGTCGTGCGCTGTAAGTGATTTAATGCAATCGCGCGCGCTGTTGATGAAGGGCACATATTGTCGCCATATACTTAGCACATGATACGAGTGCTAACTTGCGCGCGGATCATGATTCCGCTTATGTTTTCTGTGCCCGCATCTCACACTGCGTAATTTTTACAGCTGCGAATCATTCATGCGCGTACATATGATTGCCGCGCATACTTCTCGCTGCGAATCATTCCTGCGCGTACATATGATTGCCGCGCATACTTCTCGCTGCGAATCGCTTTTGAGCGCATATGTGATCGCCGTACAGTATACATTTCTTACAGTTGCGAATCGCTTCTGCGCGCTTATGTGATCACAGAGCATTTGTATGCCGCATGCACACCTTTTCACACAGTGTATACGACGCTTAGCTGCTGTGTACGATCTGCTGATGCGACGATTATCCTCGCGCACTCTCTTCGCTTTTGCAGCGCTATATGCAGTATATCAAATATTCGTGCTTATTCGATTGCGTCGCCAGATTTGCTTTGCGCTCCGCAACCTGTAAACACAAAATTATTGATATCTACGCGCTGCACTCACACTTGAGTTCTCGTTGCTCGTGCCTGACGAGTCGAATACCAATGATACGGCTGCTATCGCGAGCCTTCAGAAATATATGATATAATAAGATAAGCTGGTGTTTGGATTCAGTGCACCGTAGGTCATTATGTGCATGACTCCGTTTAGCTGTACCAGTACTCGTACAGTACTTGGTGGCAGAAACCTAGGTCACAGATACGCTTATATTCGTTTATCTTTATAATCAGTTTACACTTGTATGAAAACCATTCAGTGACCACCCGATATATTACAGTATAATATATCTCACAACATATGACATATGACATGACATGACATGTATGACATGTATGACCGGTATGACATGTATGGCACATGTGTCATCGGTCATATCCCTGACAATAATAGTCACCGTTGAAACCCAATCATTCTCCGCTAAAAATGTCATATCGATTCGCTACGATTAACACCTTAACACTTGCATTCTAACATCCTTAAATTCGCTACCGCAAGTTTTCTATTTAAAAAATAACTTGATGGGCACCTTACGTGAACGGCCGCGTTCAAGGCATCCGTTTCTGGTACAATAATAATAATGATAACACATTTACGCTAGCAAAGGGGACAAAGTCCCGAGAGTGCAGTATCCCTGCACTCCCTCTGCTACAACGCGCCCACAGAAAGGGCTCAACCCGCTTATCAACGGGGTGACATCTAGAGAAAAAGCTAAGTGCTAGGCAATAAAAAAACTCGTCTACAATTATCATTTTGAGATCGACGCGGTGTTTAGGGTTAAGTGTAACTTACATAAACCCCCAAAAAATAGGGTTGATATAAAACCCTTAAAAAATTGATCTCAAAATGTACCAAAGACGGATGCCTTGAACAGTTTGAACGGCCCGTCCATAAGGTGCCCATCAATCTTTTTTCTTGTTAAGCTGACCAATCCAGGTGAAAGTCTTTTATTAATACTATATACTTTTAAAAATACTATATACTTACCCACGCCATCGCCAGCCTCGTAGCCGTGCGGTGGAGACTCGCCACGACGACAGCGACATGAAAATTACACCTACGCTAGGCTAGACCTACCCGTCACTCGTCTCAGTTTGTTGGCTGAGACGAGTGACGGGTAGGGCGCGCTTGATGCGAATCATATACACTGACGCTCATTTTTCGTTTGCGCGCTTGATTCTCGCATATCGTACCAAACCCTGCGATATTTGACAGCATACATGTGCGATTCGTACACTCGTGCGCACACCTTGTCGCAATTTATTCACTGCTGAAATGCTGTTGAATGCGAATATGGTCGCACTGATGGTATTATTGCACACTCCGCCGATCGCTGACGATCGCTGTCGTATATGTGCAGATATTCGAAATATATGTATATGCGAACTCTGTCGCGCCGTATACAAATCTATATACGATATATGTCAAGTCTGCTGCACACACTTGTTCTCGCTCTTCGCCTGAGCGGAGGATACCACTGTCAGGGCTCGCTATGCGAACGCTATCTTGACGCGGCTGCTATTGAACAATAACAACCGTAAGTAATATTATGGTGGGTATGAGTGCAGCAGTCTGGTGACCAGAAGTGCTTGCTTGAGCCCAATGCTCCTCATATACTTCCAGCGCCCTCACGCATCTCATGCGTTACCACCATCGGGTTGTGGACCCGAGGGCACTGGGTGAACTACCCGCATCGGCTGGTCGATATAGCCTTTGATGCTCGCATGCTGTTCATTTCATGCTTGAAGCGAAGACGCGTCTTCTCAGAACACTTCGGTTCTTCAAGACTTGTCTTGCTTCGCCATCTCGATGCCAATACCTGGCCTCTCGATGACAGATGTCACTCACCTTAGGTGGATGACAGACATTATGACTGTACATGTCATAGTCGACCGTACTGACAATACTCGACGACTGTATGTCATTATGACATATGACATGACATGACATGACATGACATGACATGACATGACATGACATGACATGACATGTATGACATGTATGACACATATGTCATCGGTCATATCCCTGACAACTGGTTTCACGGACACGATGGACAGGACGTTCGATCCCACGCTCCTGTGCAGTTTTTTTGATCGTGTACCCAAAACCATGCCTCAAAACTGGGTCCGACAAATCGTCGAATTCCACACGATTAATCGTACGATTAATCGTATTGATTAATCGTACGATTAATCGTATTGATTAATCGTACGATTAATCGTATTGATTAATCGTACGATTAATCGTATTTTGGACCCTTACGATCAATCGCCGAACACTCATAGATAACCTTAACACACGTACGCACGACTATAAGAGCACCTATTATATACACACTTATAAAGCTATT
>LGRX02035609.1:87460-102489 GCA_001247695.2 Cymbomonas tetramitiformis | reverse complement strand
AATTCAGCCTATATATGAGCTGAAATTCAGCCTATATATGAGGCTATATATGAGCTGAAATTCAGCCTATATATGAGCTGAAATTCAGCCTATATATGAGCTGAAATTCAGCCTATGTATGAGCTGAAATTCAGCCTATATATCACCTGAAATTCAGCCTATATATATATATATATATATGTACGAGCTGAAATTCAGCCTATATATGAGCTGAAATTCAGCCTATATATGAGGCTATATATGAGCTGAAATTCAGCCTATATATGAGCTGAAATTCAGCCTATATATGAGCTGAAATTCAGCCTATATATGAGCTGAAATTCAGCCTATATATCACCTGAAATTCAGCCTATATATATATATATATGTACGAGCTGAAATTCAGCCTATATATGAGCTGAAATTCAGCCTATATATGAGGCTATATATGAGCTGAAATTCAGCCTATATATGAGCTGAAATTCTGCCTATATATATATTGAGATTAATCGCGTTTTCTCTTCTTTTCTTTCTTGGACGATTAATCGCGCGATTAATCGTATTTTGGGGTCCCCGCGATTAATCGCGATCAAGGCTCAACATCGATAGTTCCGATAACCGATACAATCGATTAATCGTGAACATTGGTATCGATCGATTCCAGATTTGTAATTCTTTTGCACCATTAGTATTGATCGATGCAATAGCGTCTGATATCGGTACTGATCGCGATGGCTTCATGAAATATCGACATTGCTCGATTGTGCCGGGCCGAAAATCGTAATTGCTCGATTCCACAGTGAAATTTGGCTGTATCGATTAATCAAGGGTATCGATAATCGGCATTGGCGAAATTCACCATCCCGCCCTGGGCCCACGATAATCCGCCAGAGCCCAGATTTCAAATTTCAAAGTTTACAAAGTACTTGGCCCTACCGGATGCTGCACCGTCTGTCGATCCCAATAATTGGTGGCAAAAACACAAATCAGCCTTTCCCAAGCTGTGGTTCATGACCCGTCATTTCTGGGGACATCCTGCAATCACGGGTGGGGTTGAGCGTATTTTCAGTGGGTGTGGTATCCTGCATGGCGACCTGCGCGAGACTGTCACCGAGGGCACTTTGGAGCACTTCATGATGGCCTCTATCAACACTATGTGGAACGTTTGTGTACCCGTGAGAACTGCAGTATGCTGTGAAAAGAGTAGTAGAGCCTTGCCCTTGACCTCCTCCTCCTAGTTATGAGTAGAGTAGTAGAATAGCATAGCCTGGACAAACCTCCTCAAAAATTACGTAACCTGTATGTGAAGGGGGAAAAGCCCCCTGTCTTGCTTAAAGTATCGGCTGCATCGATGGTATCGATATTCACAACTGATGTTGTGTCATAATCAACCTGTTATCGAATATTGTACGTCTAGCTGTAAGTATCGTTATTGCTCGATTTGGGATATGGGGAAAAAATGCATGATTAGTATTGATCGATGAAGGGTTAGTGAATATCAGTATCAATCAATCTCGGTTGTTGTAATATTGATATCAATCGATACTGGAATTACTAATATCGTGCACTCTCGATACCGGGAAATGCATCCGATGTTGAGCCTTGATCGCGATTGGCGATTTGTCGGACCCAGACGTGAACGGCCGCGTTCAAGCCATCCGTTTCTGGTACAATATTAATAATGATAACACATTTACGCTAGCAAAGGGGACAAAGTCCCGAGAGTGTAGTATCCCTGCACTCCCTCTGCTACAACGCGCCCACAGAAAGGGCTCAACCCGCTTATCAACGGGGTGGCATCTAGAGAAAAAGCTAAGTGCTAGGCAATAAAAAACTCGTCTACAGTTATCATTTTGAGATCGACGCGGTGTTTAAGGTTAAATGTAACTTACATAAACCCCCCAAAAATAGGGTTGATATAAAACCCTTAAAAAATTGATCTCAAAATGTTGACAAGAAGCAAGAAATATATATATAAGGATATATATATGTCGGGCGCTGAGGAGCGGAACAGTCTCGCAGGGGCAGGTGCTCTCGGATACTAAGATGGTATAAAATACTTAGGTGAGTGTTTTATGGCACACGGCTAACTGTGACAACGGACACTGGTGACATCTCGGGCTGAGGGGTGACAGACAGGAGACCCACTGTGCCCCCCCCTTACAGCGGGGGTGGCAAGATTGGGCTCCCCGTGACACCACCTCACCCCGTGGGGTTGAGGTGTCACCAGGCAAAGAGGCAGGAGCACTGCAGGGTCTAGGAGCCACACCGGCTCGGGCAATCCGGCATGCGCCATCCCAAAGTGCTTGAAAGTCCATTGCTAAGCTAATCTAAAGAACTCAGGTCCCTCGAGGGTCATCACAAACCGTGCAGGCATGGAGAAGGGTCAATGCTGAGTCGTGCTTTGATGTTTAATCCTGCTGGAGGCGGCGTCGTCCTCGATCGCAGGCGTGAAGCGCCAGTGAGGCAATACTCACCCCAACAACGTCCAACCAACGCCGGTGCGATGCCAGAGCCAAAAGCGGCCTGGCACCACCAGAGCGAATGCGTCAACGAAGAGGGGGCAGGGGGGTGGAAGGTGAAAAATGCGGCGTGCCCCCACTCTGCCGCAAATGAGCGTGCAAGCAGAGGGGAGAATCGGCGGGATGGGTGTTGTAACACCACCGCACACCACCACACAGTGGCCGAGGGGCACGAAGGGTGGAGGGGAGAGCGGAGGATGCTGCGGACGGAACTCGTCGTGCTCAGAGTTGTCGTCATTGGCGAAGGCGATAGACTCGATGTTGGTGTCTGGTGCATAAGCACCACCAGACACCACCAGACCATAGCCATGTGAAGGATGCCGTCGATGGACTCGAAAAGATGCCAACGCTGAATGAACAGCGGGCATGCGCGCATTCTGGCGGTCAGCGGACATGGTGGCTGACCGCTGGCTGGAGAATTCCGCGAACGCGAAGTTAGGGTTTCCAAGCGAAGACATAACTTTCTGAAAAATGAACCAAATCCAGCGATGGATGAGTCAAATTGGAGTAGATTTTGACGAGGAAGACGCCGGTGACGTCAAACAAGTCGTGCGGCAAGCCAGTTGTCCTGCAGGAGCGGTGCTGCTGTCCAAAAAGGCGAGGGCGCGTTTGGGTGCGTGTCTAAAACGTAACTCTTCGTAAAATTAACCAAATCGGGCGACGCAAAAGCGAAATTGGGGTGAAATTCGACGAGGAAAACGGCGGTGAGGTCAAAAATAACGTGCGGTAAGCCAGTTTTGCCACAGTTCGGGCGCTGCTGTCCAGAGTGTAGGGCACGTAGTTGGGAATGGTCGGAAATGCGTAAAAGCGGCAGGGCACAATTGTAGCCCAATTTGCTTACGGTTGGATGATAAATTTTGGACGCGGCCGCGATCTTCAACGGTGGCCGGGGTCGGGATGTAGTTGCTGTCGTGAGGCTTAAACAGTTGCCGTCGGTTGCGGCGGTTTCGAGGAGTTTCGATGTGCCCTCCAAGGATCAAAAGTACGTCAACGAACACCCACAAGTGGTGGCCGATAACCTGACAAGAAGCAAGAAATATATATATAAGGATATATATATATGTCGGGCGCTGAGGAGCGGAACAGTCTCGCAGGGGCAGGTGCTCTCGGATACTAAGATGGTATACAATACTTAGGTGAGTGTTTTATGGCACACGGCTAACTGTGACAACGGACACTGGTGACATCTCGGGCTGAGGGGTGACAGACAGGAGACCCACTGTGCCCCCCCCCCTTCTTACAGTGGGGGGGGCAAGATTGGGTTCCCCGTGAAATGTACCAAAGACGGATGCCTTGAACAGTTTGAACGGCCCGTCCATAAGGTGCCCGTCAACTTTTTTCTTTTTAAAGAAAAAAAGTTGTGGGAATTTAAGCTGACCAATCCAGGTGTCTTTTATTAATACTATATACTTTTAAAAATACTATATACTTACCCACGCCATCGCCAGCCTCGTAGCCGTGCGGTGGAGACTCGCCACGACGACAGCGACATGAAAATTACACCTACGCTAGGCTAGACCTACAGTACCCGTCACTCGTCTCAGTTTGTGCAATGGATGAATAAAGTTCGTCCTGCTTCTGACCAATATAGTGGCTTCTAATAAAGCGCTCTTCGGATTAGTGTTTCCTTCCTTCAAATTAAAGGGTTAGTTCGAAGTGATAGCTTGTTCGAAGGCGATCTTCACGATGGAGGATATTCAAGTCCCTCAGAAAGTCGAAGCCGGTATCCCCCTGTTGGACAAAGGCAAAGATTTGACAGAACGCCTATGAGCTTTGTTTTGCATTGATATGTACCTTGCGAGATCTCTCCTTACATTGGTGCCGTTCCAAGCGTTGTTGATGCTTGGAAACTGGGCTTTCGCCAAAAAGCTTTACTCCTCCGACAACTTCCTTCACCTCTTCCTATCTCCATCTGAGTCGAATATGCTTTACTCTGGTGTTTCTTTCGACGCTTATTTACCAGTTTTTGCGGTTGAGCGTATTGATTCTGAGAGTGTTGGTGTGCTGATGCATCGCACACGTTCTTCGTTTCGCAGCTCTGAGATACAAGATGCGGACTGAGGTAAACTTAAGTTCTTTTCGTGATTGCACCACAGCTATTCTTTCGCTTCCCGACTTTTACTTTTCGTAGCTTTTCATTGCGCCATTGAATTGGCGAAACTGACGTTTCATGGGATGGGTTCCACAGGCTATGAAGCGGTGCGAGCATAAACTCCAAGAGTATTCGGAATGTAGCTCGAGTCGGACACTTTCAATTATCTGGGCGTGCCGGGATCAGTTTAATGCGCTCAACGACTGCTGCGCGCAATAGTGCGTCTTCTCACATACATGCAGCATATCACCAATCAGACCAACCGTTTCAGTGAGGAATGTGCTAGATATTCTGAGTTGATGTAACCCATGTCCGCTGCTGCGGAAAGCGCAACTAATATGTGCAAGCCACGTCTCACCTGTTTGTCTTCGAAGAGTGATCAAGTGTGCGCTACGGCGCCGCCGTTAAACACCCCGTAACACACTTTCGCTATGCGAGACGTCCTGAGTTTTCTTGCCCCTTTTCTGTACGGACATTGCGGCTCCTATCTGTCGACATCTGTCTGTCTGCATTTTCCGCAAGGTGGATCTTACCTGTGGGACGTCGTTCTCCAGACTTCAGAAACAAGCGAAGGCGACCCGCCACAGGCCCAACGCATAAAATGTTAGTTATTTCTTACAGCACTTGAACGTGATTATGCATCCGCGTGAAGAAACCTCGGCGGGACATCTCCTTGCCGCTCCTCAACTTCCCGTAGATGCGTGTTGGCTGAGCCGTATTCTTTGCTCGAGAGCTGAAATTCGCCATTACAGTTAATTACTCGCCGGCGTGTTCCAAGGCATAAAACGTTTTCTAAGCTGGAGCTGGTGTTTCGCGCAGCACAACCAAGGAAATTCTGGATGAGCACAAGCGTCAGTACTTGGCGACTTCGCAGGAGTAAATTCTGGTCGCCTGGCACATCACGGAGACAAACAGAGTCCAGGCGCGGCTGAGATCTGCCGTCGGAAGTAGGGTTTATCCTCAGCAGCATATTTTGTACAAGTGGTGACCTCTCCGTACTAGTTTGAAGTTGCAGTTGCACTCTGCTGTTGCTTTCACTACAAAGGTCACACCGTACCAGAGGGGTGCCGTTCTGATTTGTTTCAGTGTCCTTGGTATATTGTTTCTTTGAAGAATGTCAGATGGGAAGTCGAAAGAGAGCTCTCCTCTCGCTTGCTCACCTACGTGCCTGCGCAAGGCGTTAAAGTGAGAACTATTCGCTGCACGGATAGAATTAGTACCTACATAAATGGAGCTTAGATTGTGGTAGTTGATTGGCTGCGAGTCGCAAGTCTAGCTCGGTGAAAAATTATAGTTGATAAATGTAGGGGGCATGGAGGTCACAAATGTTTTAGGCCTCGAGCGGATGCATTCCCATGCTGCCAAGCAGCAAGCCAACAAAAACATGGAGCAAGCTCTGATCTTTGTGTTTCCAAAGCCATTCATATTCTGTAACAGAATGGCAGCGAATAGTTCGGTGTCAAACAGTGCCATACTATGTAACGAAGCCCTTTATTCACTCGTAACCTGGTGGCATTTTGGTAATAGTAAAACCATGTCATGACCGGTATCCCGCTGGGTGTAACATCCTGCAATATAGATGCTATCAACTTCTATCGAACAGGATTCAGGAATAGGTTTCTCTCTGTGTATATGCCATGACTGTCTGGCCCCGGCACAGGTTATCTGTGACCATCCCCCCCCCGGATGCATGCCGCTATTAGTGCCCGATGTGCCCCTCGATATGTTCATGTTCTTTATTGAGAAACGCGCAGGGCTGTACAGCGTCTAAACAAAGAAGGTATTCAGATCGCTATGGGCATCAGCTGAAAGTGGCTTCGAACTTTGAATTTGAGAACGCTTCCTGACGGTGTTCAGACACGCTTCGGATATTGGGCTGTTCGTCTCGTATTTGTTTTTCGTAGGAAGTGGTTTGTTTATTCTCACGATAAATGTATAAAGCGACATTTCTCACCTGTGTAGCGAATAATGCCGCTACTGCTTAATACTTTTATGCAGAGGCCGCAATGTCACCAACCTCCAGCGGCTCGACACCATCCCGCCGGCGGGTGCACCAGTAGGTTCGCGCAACTCACTCGATGCTCGCTGAGCTCCTGGCAGGATTCACAAGGGGAAACCTATCAAGCGGCAGCACTGACTCTCTTTTAGAACCAGATATCAAGCAAAACCAAAAGGCGAATAAGACGCAAGTAGCAAGCGCCTTCAAACACCTATTTCCGGGTAGTTATTTCAAACACGAGACATTTCAAGATGAGGAGAACGTGGACGAGAGCTGACCTGATAGACAGAAAGGCGGGCAAATATCACACAGGCTGGCTCGAACAAACGATGTCAGACGGGCCCGTATTCAAATTCAATTAAAGCGCATGGCCGCATCATCAGTCGCTGACCAACTTCTCAAAATGTGTCAAAGAGAAAGACCGCCGAGTGCAGTAAAATATCGTTGAGAGCGATGTCAACACTACAGATTTTTTTGTCGCACGCACGGAACTTCATCCCGAAAACTGAGAACGCCACATACCGTATTAACTAGTGGTTGTGCCACCAGGCGACATATTATATTGTCAAGAATGTCCGTGGTATTCAAAGGAACATACCTCAATATAAATACGTGTACGTCTGTATTTGCGAACGTTTGGAGCCCCCCGCCTACGTAGCGCTTGCTTTAACGTCTAGGTGGCCACCGTCCTAGCAGCGTGGTTTACACCCTCCTTCAACGTATACCCCCTATATGGAGCCGCAATATTCATCCACCCAGTTATTCACGACCGACGGGTTTACCTGCATTATCAAGTCTGATGAATAAAGAATTAGACTGCGACAATAATCGAACGGGCTCAATCAACCCGGAATCGATATATACAATATATAGGCGTATATATACAAACCTTAACCCGACCTGTCTCATTCGATTACTAAAGTGCCGTATATACGCAACATTACGCACTGCGGTTGATCCCACAGCATCGCATAATGGATATCAACATTACCAACTCAAATATCATTATTGAGGAGGATTGCCACGAATATGGTAGAAAGAAACTACATTACCAAGGTGGGCCATCACTTGTGCATCCATAAATCCCGGTGCTGTCTATGCAAATGTGCGCTAATCGGCATATACTTGCATTTGATTTTTTATCTGTAATAAAATCTGCTACAGCATCAATGGAATTGTATACCGGCCTCAGGTTTGGCACTTGGCTGTAGGCTCGTAAACAGAATTTGTGTATGTACCATGCTTACATTATTGATTAAACAATTCTGACATATCAAAATCGGTGTTTCTAGAAAATAACGAAATTCAAATAACCCGACCGGCACGGAGTCGATCAACAAACAAACAAAGTCTCGTAATTAAAAAATCGGATGGCATGTGCCAGCATCAGACAAGAAACACATTAAAATATTCAAATACAATCCCTCCTGATTCCGCGCACCGCGTCGACCAACAACAAGAACGCACTAATATTTAAAATTTTCATCCCCATGCGGCAACAATCAATAATAGTTTGGAAACCCGCCATGGCCTCCTCCCCGCACTCGTCCGAAGCTCGGCGACCTTGTCCACTACAAGGATATCAAATCGCAACCTACACGTAGTGTCGCTGCATTATCTGCAAAGGCTTTCCTGCGCTGACTGTCACTACGGCAAGAGGTCACCGGGAGAGCTCGTCGTGCAGCTCCGGAAACTTGAGAAGCGTTAACAGATGACCCAAAAGTGCAATTGCTGCAAGCATCCCTGACCCACGCGTCTCTCGTCCCTGCACGAAACGGACGAACAAGCGTACGTCGTGGGAGCGACTGGTTATTTTTTCGAGCAAGCCTTTTGCAATGCAGATAGTAAGGGTGCTGGCCGACCATGCATTGCCGCACTACGCCTTTATCGATGCCGCGTTACCGTTGTGTACGCGTGGTGTGACGGAACTGGGTCATCAGCGCCGTGTCAAGGGGCGTGCTGATTATACAAAAGACCCACGCCGATGGGCGAAAGAGTTTTTGTACGAGTAGGACTTCGATGTATGGATGAGACCTGAAGATCTTGAGTAAACGTTAATAAACAAACTTCACAAAATGATTTAGAAATGGGCATAGCATGCCAACAAAAAAATTAAAGAAAATTTCATATTCCCCAAACGAGTCGACAAGAAACAACGTTAAAACTTCAACTAAATGATAAAAGCCGGGGGGTTTTAAAGTATATAGATGCAATAAATAACCATATGTGCACTCAATCAATCGATATTTATCAGCGGTTTATTCGCTGCAATTTGACATTTAGCGCTTTTGAAGGAGGAGGTTCGATCCTTCCTCGTCGCAACTCGCGGATTTTATCTGTCGATACCCCGCCCCCCTCCCTCCATATACGCTCAGATGTGACGTGCTGCCCCCCCAACCTACCTCAATAATTTGCCTGCACAATATACTGTATTAAGGGTCATTTGCCTACGCTCACATACTGCCATTGAATCAAATGCCTACGCTCATACTGAAACAAACCCTTTGCAGTTACTTTGATGATGCCTTTTGGGGAAATTAAAGTCAATAATGTATGCACGGTAAACCTGAGGTGGTCGCCCTTGTTTTCACCATAATACGAGCTTTTCTCGAGCAGGATTCGGCATTCATGATACAGGGTTATGATACTCCCTCATTACGCAACTGTACCGTCAACATCAGATAATTCGACTTTAACATCGGAAAAATAAGCACGAGAGGGGCTGTCGGCATGCCGGGTGCGCTTGGTTGGTGATACGAACTCGCTTGAATTTGTGATGTTAAGATATAATCGATGATTTGAAAAGTTGCACGCATGAAACCGTGTTATCACGGTGTCATTCATGAATACCTATATATATGTTACGTTATGAACACGCTTTGGCATGAGCGCACATGATCATCACAAGCGCGCCGATTAGCGCGCTTGTGCTAAACAGTTTCTGGCACAAGCGCGCCAGGTGCGCTCATGCTAAAAATCGGCGCTCATAATGTAACATGTATACACAAGTTGTATATATATATATAACAAGGCCGCTCAAGAGTGCTCATTAATCGCGTCGTATACGTTCATCCCTGTTCGCTTTATGCTCGCTGATCCCGATTTTGAGTGCCGAACCCTAGTATACATAAGGTGTTCATACTATTCTTTATGCCCAACCTACTACCTCTAGGTCATACTGCCGAGTGCGTTAGTTTCACACTTGCACAATATGTTACCCCATAGCGTGGAGGGGAAGGAAGAACGGACATCGAATGTGAATACCTGATGCTATCTGGTCCATGGCATGTTTTGTATATCAGTGCAGTTTGGTTTCCGTGTGTCGAGTGGTGAACTTCAAAACATTACTACACATCCACTATTTGACTTTCCCAGAAGATATGTCATATGAAGCCATCGTCAACAATTTATATTCATCCGAGGATACTTGCACGGTATCTCTTCAATTTTCGCTGCAACATGTCCTTATTCGTTTTAGTGAAGGCTCTTACTGCAAACCAGAGAATGGCCGCGGCCACCACACACTCGTAGATCAGGACGAGAGAGCCAACGACCGATGACGAACTATCAACCCGCCCAAATCTAGTTGCTATGAAGGCGGTGATCGTCAAGCCCTGTGCTACCTGTATACACACCATGATGCATGATCCCATTCTTCACTAGTCAGCGCCAGAGAATCCGGATACGTGTCCCGAAGTGTGTGCTGAATCCTTTGATCCCCGATGAGGGTAAATAGTGCAGCTGATCCTCTATGGTTATGTGATGCCAAAGGAATCGGTCCAAGGATAGGCCACACACGCCGCATAGGGAGCAGAGCGGGGCCTTGCCGGAGCAAGGAATGGCTTTAGCTGAGGGAGGGGCGGCCACTTTGATGGCAGCGAGTAAGCAGGAGCCCCTCCTTCTTGAGGGGGCTGTGCTGGCATCGGGGGGACTGGTGGTGAGGGTGCTGAGGGAGATGTGGGTGGGAGGGTCACGGGTAGGGTTGACACATGCCGGGCCCTTCAAAAGCCCGGGGGCCCATCCCGACAGCGATGACCACCTATAAAAAGTTGCATGGCAGCATGCGGCGTCTCATCAGCTTCCTTGCCCACGGGGCCAGGTTGCTGGCCCTGCTGGAACTCACAGTGATATGCAGGTGTCAGGAAGGCGACGGCCAGTTGGTGAACTATCAGTCACCGGGTGGGCTTGGGACACACCGGCATTTGTGGGGATGGAACCCAAGTAGGAACAGTGCGGCACAACCGGTGCAGTGCAAGCGTGGAGCGCATTGCTCAAGTTCGCAGCTTCCTCGCAGGGCATTCAGTGCAAGGGCTTCAGTTCCATAGAGTTGGTGCTGGGGGTAAAGGGTTGCAAGTGCAGGTCGGTGGCGGGTGCGCGAGATCAGATGGGGCAATCCAGTTCATCATTCTCCGCCCCTTGGGACTGCCCTTGGGAATACTGGCCGGGTTGTGGGTGGGCAAGCTCTCTTGAGACCAGGCTCTAGGGCAGGTAGAGGGCAGAGGGGTATTTCTGAGCGTGGGATTGGTGATGGAGAGATGGCTCAAGCGGCTCGAGGGGCAGAGGTGAACCAGCTTCAGAGGCACAGCAGCAGTGGGCCGACGGTGAAGTTGCAGAGGGGCTCAGGTGGCCCAGTACGGCTTAGGGGGTCCCATTCTTCACTAGTGAGCTCCGGAGAATCCGGATAAGTGTTCTGAAGTGTGTGCTGAATCCTTTGATCCCTGGCGAGGGTACACAGTGCAGCCGATCCTCTATGGTTATATGATGCCGAAGGAATTGGTCCAAGAGTAACCCACACACAATACCAGAGTACACAGTGCAGCCGCTCTTTCGTGCTTACGTGGTGCCAAAGGAAAGGATTCGGTCCAATCAAAATCAAGGATAAGCACATAATATTATATGTTAGGTTTTTTCAGGGTTTTAGGGCCAAAACCCTAAAACACACTCACCACCGGTATCAGACACAGCAGCAGTGCGCCGGCAGTGCAGTTGCAGAGGGACTCTGGTAGCCCCGTGAGGCTTAGGGGGTTCCGTTCCTCACGAGCAGGCTCCGGAGATTCCGGATAAATATCCCAAAGTGTGTGCTGAATCCTTTGATCCCTGGTGCGAGTTCATAGTGCAGCCAATCTTCTGTGGCTACGTGGTGCCAAAGGAATCGGTCCAAGGGCAAGCCACACACTGAGCAGCATGACCAGGGGGGAGCCGGCTGCGGTCTTTTGGGGCCTCGGACACAAAGCCCGGGCATCGGGGGATCCCAAGATGGGGAGAAGCAGTGAGCTCAGGCGCTCAGGCGCCTGCTGTGGGCCTGGCAGGGGCACCTCCCGGACTCTAGGATGTATAAGGGAGTCTGGGCGAGCTGGAACCCCACGGGCGAACTTAGGGTGCCCGTGTCGAGCACTTCCAGCGGTGGTGGTTGGTGAACGTCAGCCGATCACTAACGGTGCGTGCAATGGTTTGATCCTCCGACCAGGGCACATTCCATGCACACCACAAGGAATCGAACGGCAGGAGGCCTGCGGCAAAAGCGTACTCTGGAGCCCGAGCGTCTCTTGTGCCAGTGTGAATGCTCAGTCCCGCACAAAAGGGCGCGCGGCAGTTCGGGGTGTGCCGCGACGCCGCCCTCTCCAGCGTTGAAAGCGACACGCGCCGCGCGCAGCTGGGGCCGCACCAGAACGAGGGTCTGCAGGACGTTGGCCAGGCGCCAGTAGAACGGGCAGCAGTAGCAGTGGATGGCCACCGCCAGGATGTTCACGACGTTCACCAGCAGGATGTCGCTCTCGCCGCTGCTCCCGAGGGCCAAGCGGATGATGACCACGAACGAGGTCTGCATCAGCTTCCGGATCATGTCGTACGCCGCGTACATGCAGTACTCGTCCTTGT
This sequence comes from Cymbomonas tetramitiformis, assembly GCA_001247695.2. Classification (NCBI taxonomy): domain Eukaryota; kingdom Viridiplantae; phylum Chlorophyta; class Pyramimonadophyceae; order Pyramimonadales; family Pyramimonadaceae; genus Cymbomonas; species Cymbomonas tetramitiformis. The sequence goes on along the minus strand of LGRX02035609.1, from coordinate 90,020 downwards.
ACGGCATGAGGAACTGGCCCGTGATGATCTCCAGCCGGGGGTGCTCGAGCATCGACTCCAGCACGTTCGCGTCGTGCGCTGCACCAGGAACGTACTGCGGCTCGAGGATGATCCGGTCGATTCCATTCGCCGCCAGCATGCACACCTGGTTGCCCGTTTCCTGACCAATCGCACCACGCCTGTCACTGCTCCACCCCGCGGAGCCGCGCCCGGAAGCCGCGCTCGGGAGCCTCGGCGGCATCGGAGCCGGCGGGTTCTCCCAGGGCACACCGCGCAGTGCGGCGCGCGAACTGCCACGAGATGGGATGACGCGAGGCGGTACGTGGGGCGAACCTTTTTCATATGTTTCATCACGTCGGACACGGACTGCCGCCTGAGTAAGGGCCCCTGCAAGGAGTTCAGCGAGGCTGTCCTAGAAAGGACGGCGTTCCAGATGAAGAGCTTCGCCTCGTGCACGTAGATCACGGTGTTCTCTACGGTGCCGGGCACCACCATCTTCTTGTACTTGGAGAGCCACAACGGGATGCACCCCAAAATGAGCGGGACACCTGCGGCGCCGCAGAAGTGGCAGAAGCCACGTCAGCTCCGCCGCATCGCGCGCGGACTGGAGCCTCCCAGGGCGCAGCTGGCGGCACCCAGGGCGCAACGGAGCTCCGACACACGCCACTTGTCACGCGCCAGGATGACATACCCGTTACGTTCATCTGCGCTGCTGGAGGCAATCGGCCGTAGGATACCCGAGCCGTGCCGGCTGCGAGAGTCTGGGCTGTGAATCTGAGACTGCAAATCTTTGCAAGTCGAACATCGTGACCCCACGTGGACAGCGGTACCGCACGGAAACCCCGGCCAGCTGGCACTGAAGCCCAGCGAGGATTCGCAAGAGGCCGCCATACACGCGTGCATGTGTCGCCGAGAGGACATCCCGGGAGGCGCGGCGTGCCCTCCAGTGCAAGAGAGGCGCGGCGTGCCCTCCAGTGCATGAGAGGCGCGGCGTGCCCTCCAGCGCACGAGAGGCGCGGCGTGCCCTCCAGTGCATGAGAGGCGCGGCGTGCCCTCCAGTGCACGAGAGGCGCGGCGTGCCCTCCAGTGCACGAGAGGCGCGGCGTGCCCTCCAGTGCATGAGAGGCGCGGCGTGCCCTGCAGTGCATGAGAGGCGCGGCGTGCCCTGCAGTGCACGAGAGGCGCGGCGTGCCCTCCAGTGCACGAGAGGCGCGGCGTGCCCTGCAGTGCACGAGAGGCGCGGCGTGCCCTGCAGTGCACGAGAGGCGCGGCGTGCCCTCCAGTGCACGAGAGGCGCGGCGTGCCCTCCAGTGCATGAGAGGCGCGGCGTGCCCTCCAGTGCATGAGAGGCGCGGCGTGCCCTGCAGTGCACGAGAGGCGCGGCGTGCCCTCCAGTGCATGAGAGGCGCGGCGTGCCCTCCAGTGCATGAGAGGCGCGGCGTGCCCTCCCGTGCACGAGAGGCGCGGCGTGCCCTCCAGTGCATGAGAGGCGCGGCGTGCCCTCCAGTGCATGAGAGGCGCGGCGTGCCCTCCAGTGCACGAGAGGCGCGGCGTGCCCTCCAGTGCATGAGAGGCGCGGCGTGCCCTGCAGTGCACCAGAGGCGCGGCGTGCCCTGCAGTGCACGAGAGGCGCGGCGTGCCCTCCAGTGCATGAGAGGCGCGGCGTGCCCTCCAGTGCACGAGAGGCGCGGCGTGCCCTCCAGTGCACGAGAGGCGCGGCGTGCCCTCCAGTGCATGAGAGGCGCGGCGTGCCCTCCAGTGCACGAGAGGCGCGGCGTGCCCTCCAGTGCACGAGAGGCGCGGCGTGCCCTGCAGTGCATGAGAGGCGCGGCGTGCCCTCCAGTGCACGAGAGGCGCGGCGTGCCCTCCAGTGCACGAGAGGCGCGGCGTGCCCTCCAGTGCACGAGAGGCGCGGCGTGCCCTGCAGTGCATGAGAGGCGCGGCGTGCCCTCCAGTGCACGAGAGGCGCGGCGTGCCCTCCAGTGCACGAGAGGCGCGGCGTGCCCTGCAGTGCATGAGAGGCGCGGCGTGGCCTCCAGTGCACGAGAGGCGCGGCGTGCCCTCCAGTGCACGAGAGGCGCGGCGTGCCCTCCAGTGCACGAGAGGCGCGGCGTGCCCTGCAGTGCACGAGAGGCGCGGCGTGCCCTCCAGTGCATGAGAGGCGCGGCGTGTCCTGCAGTGCACCAGAGGCGCGGCGTGCCCTGCAGTGCACGAGAGGCGCGGCGTGCCCTCCAGTGCATGAGAGGCGCGGCGTGCCCTCCAGTGCACGAGAGGCGCGGCGTGCCCTCCAGTGCATGAGAGGCGCGGCGTGCCCTGCAGTGCACCAGAGGCGCGGCGTGCCCTGCAGTGCACGAGAGGCGCGGCGTGCCCTCCAGTGCATGAGAGGCGCGGCGTGCCCTCCAGTGCACGAGAGGCGCGGCGTGCCCTCCAGTGCACGAGAGGCGCGGCGTGCCCTCCAGCGCATGAGAGGCGCGGCGTGCCCTCCAGTGCATGAGAGGCGCGGCGTGCCCTCCAGTGCATGAGAGGCGCGGCGTGCCCTGCAGTGCATGAGAGGCGCGGC
>LGRX02035609.1:60480-84792 GCA_001247695.2 Cymbomonas tetramitiformis | reverse complement strand
CCCTCCAGTGCACGAGAGGCGCGGCGTGCCCTCCAGCGCATGAGAGGCGCGGCGTGCCCTCCAGTGCACGAGAGGCGCGGCGTGCCCTCCAGTGCATGAGAGGCGCGGCGTGCCCTCCAGTGCATGAGAGGCGCGGCGTGCCCTGCAGTGCACGAGAGGCGCGGCGTGCCCTCCAGTGCATGAGAGGCGCGGCGTGTCCTGCAGTGCACGAGAGGCGCGGCGTGCCCTCCAGCGCATGAGAGGCGCGGCGTGCCCTCCAGTGCACGAGAGGCGCGGCGTGCCCTGCAGTGCATGAGAGGCGCGGCGTGCCCTGCAGTGCACGAGAGGCGCGGCGTGCCCTCCAGTGCACGAGAGGCGCGGCGTGCCCTCCAGTGAATGAGAGCATCAGTCCCAGGGCCCCTAGGGTGGCGGCCGGGAGCTAGGCACATGGCGTGGGGCAGTGGCAGACAGGGCCCAACGTGTCTGGCTCCGGAGCTCGGTGCCTGGACGGTCCGAGCGATGCCTGGTACCTTCTTCAAAAGTGGGTGCACCGAGGGGCGCGAGACACGGGCGTGAGAAGCGGGGGGCGGAGCGCACCGATCACGTATAGCACAATGACGCACATTGCCATGATTGCGAACCCCCACCACAGCGGGGTGAAGCACTCCACGCTCTTGTTCGTGGAGAGCCAGAACTGCCGCTCCTCCAGGTAGTATTCCTCGCAGCTGAAGATTCCGAACATGTGGGTCGATATCGTCGGGTGCATCACCACCAACAAGTACCCCATCACTCCCCCCCGCCGGTGGTACCACTTGGTCCGAAACGAGGCATTGCCAGGCCTGCCCATCGGCACGGGGGCTTTGTAGAAGTTCAAGCTGTCAAGAGTGGAGGTACGCGAACGGACAGTAGCCATGATCTGCGTACGATTCGGCGCGGAGGTCACAGAAGACGTCCGAGATCCCGTCCGCCGAAGTTCGGTGTTTAGTGTAGGGCCCTGGTCTCGCTCATTCGTCGATCTCGGCTCCTCGTCCCGCTCATTCGTCGATCTTCGTCCATTCGTCCCGCCATTCGCGATCTCGGCTCCGTCCCGCCATTCGCCGATCTCATTCGCCGATCTCGGCTCCTCGTCCCGCTCATGCCGATCTCGGCTCCTCGTCCCGCTCATTCATCTCGTCCGATCAGACATCTCGGCCCCGTCCCGCTCATTCTGCCGATCTCGGCTCCGTCCCGCTCATTCACGATTCGGCTCCTCGTCCCGCTCATTCGCCGATCTCGGCTCCGTCCCGCCTCCGTCGATCTCGGCTCCTCGTCCCGCTCATTCGTCGATCTCGGCTCCTCGTCCCGCTCATTCGTCGATCTCGGCTCCTCGTCCCGCTCATTCGTCATCTCGGCTCCTCGTCCCGCTCATTCGTCGATCTCGGCTCCTCTGCCTGCTCTCTTATTGAGGTTGCTCGTGTGTTGCGGTCCTCAATCAACTTTCTCCCGGCGTTTTGGAACGCGGACATCAGTGTCGACTGCAAGTCTTCACTGGGCGGACAGTGGTCTATCATAATTATGGAATTAAGCCCGTACCGTTCTGTGCTTCGCCGTGACGCGTCGGAATGGCACGGAGGCGCTGCCTCTCTCTCGGGAATCGAGCTAACCCAGGAGACCGACCTCTCACACTGCTGATGAAGCATCTCCTTGAGGGGGTCTGCCGCTGCCTTCAAAGCAATGGCATCGGAGCTCGTGGCGCTTCGGGTCGACCCGTGGGAGAGCTCGGCAAAGCCAGGCCGCCCCATGGATGAGTCAGCGCTCGCGGGCACTCCCTCAGTTGCCCCAGGAAACTCCTCAGAAGGTGCACAGCCCGGCATCCCGGAAGCTTCGCGGGCCCACAGCGCATCCTGAGCAGCCCGGTCGAGACGGAGCTCGGGCATCTCCACGGAGCTCTGCCGCCCCACCCGCTTGCCGCCGTGTTCGGACTTCCCTGGGGGCTGAGCGGTCCGGGAAAAAGCCGCATGGAGGTGCTTGTGGTCAATGGATCCCCATCTCCTTAGCTCGGACTCCTTCTGGGCGAACGGCCCCTGCCGCGCGCTCTCCCCGAGCCGGGTGTCGCTCAGCGGATTTGAGTGCACGATGACCTGCGTCATGTCCGGGCCGCTCACGCACCTCCGTCGAGTGACGCCCGGCGTGGCGTCCCCGTCGCGGTCATCATGGCGTTCTGCTTCGTCGCCCTCAGCTTTCTCTGTTGGAGGGCCCGCGGTAGTGGGCAAGCGCTCCAGGTGGACTCCCTGGCCGGGGGGCTGCAGCGCCCCGGACCGTGTGGCCTCGCGCCAGCTCCAATACTCCAGGACGGAGGAGATCAGGACCGGGGCGCAGAGCACGAAGGGCAGGAAGGCGTAGAACATGAAAGTGAAGTAGAACTCGAACATGGCAGTGCCGCCCTCCCCGAGGCTGTACAGCAGGCACGGCACGGGCAGGAAGTAAGTGATGGGCATGTTCACAAACTGGGACGAGAGCGCCATGGAGTAGAAGTGCCCGGGGAAGTCCTCCTGGGGGTAGATGAAGTAGGTCTGGTTGATCAGCTGGAAGTGCCCGATCAGCATGCTCAGAAGCACCGCAGCGAGGTACGGGTCGCGCGTGCGGCGCACCGTCCCGAAGAGCTTCGGCACAAGGTTGCCCCATTTCTTGAGAGCGAAAAGCAAGGCGCCCGCCAGGAACACCACGAGGGCTAGCCGGAACCACCTGAGCCAGGCGCTATCGGCACATCTCGCGCACTCCTTCTCGCCGGTGGCTTCGTACCCAGCATCGCAACCCGAGCAAATCACGGTGTCCGTGGAGTACCCGTCGGCGCAGAGCAGCTCTTTGCCGATGTGCACGGTGCCCCCCACGTTCTCGCGGGGGGCGTCCGAGTCGCACGCAGCACCGACGTCGAGACACTCGTAGATGTGCTCGAACATGCAGGCCGGGTCGACACAGTTTGCCTCGATGAAGACGGAGGCCATCCAGAACCCAGGGTTCAGAACGTACTGAGGCCGCAGATGCAAGCACCCCGTCCCCCACCCCGCATACAGATCCCCTTGCACGTTAGCCGCTTTCTCATTGGTCGGATAGGCCGTGGGATCCAGCGCCAAACCCGCTCCGAGCGACAACGCACATGGTGCAGCGCCTGCACGCCGCCTTTGCGGCCTCGCCAAGCGCCACGCCACCTGCCAGGCTGCGGCGTCTGGGCCCGAGCCGACTACAGACACCTCTCATTGGTCGGAGCAACTTCCGAATGTTTTCATCGCTCCGCTCCGTTCATCAACCACGCTCTATTCATCAATCAGGCAACAAAGCCCCGTGCATCGTTCCCACCTGCAGCACTGCCAAGAGCTCAAAGAGCAGCCTGACTGAGATGCCATGCTCCCCAACGCCATGATGCGTAACACACACTGCATGCTCCCCAACGCCATGATGCGTAACACACACTGCATGCTCCCCAACGCCATGATGCGCCACACACACTGCATGCTCCCCAACAGCCCGCCTGGACGCATGGATGCGGAATCAGTGCGCGGCGCACGCATTACTAGCGAGCAGCCAATCGGAAGCCGAGGACGGGGAAACGCACCCGCGATCCTCCGAGGCAGCTCAGCCCCTCCGGGCACTCGGCGCACTCATCCGATGTGTTGGAGAACTTGAGGTACCCCTCGCTGCATGGCACGCAAGACCCGGCGGTGCCCACCTGCTCATACACCTCCCCCGGCGCGCACGCTGCCAGGTGTACCTTGATGGAGGCGCTGTTCCAGCTGCGAGAGCTCGGATTGAACTCCACGTGCAGCACGCTGTTGGGCAGCCCCCCCGCGAGCATGGAGGCGTACACCGCCTCGGACTCGTTGTAGAAGCTCACCGTATTCTCCAGGTACGTCACACCCGTCTCCGAGGTCGCCTGCGCGATGACCGACACCGACTCCGCAAGCATCGTTGGGTTGTGGTACCAGTCGAGCGCCACGTAGGCGGTCCACGGCACCTTGGTGCCTGCCATTGAGGCAATCTCCAGCGCGCGCACGACGCTCCCGCTCGCGTTCACAACCGCAAACTCCACGGCGTTGGTCGCGATGAGGGCGGTGCCGTTGGGACGCGCGGCGCACCCCCCGAGGCACTCCGGCGGCTCCGTCAGAGTCTCATTCTCCGACAGGTGCCAGAAGATGTTCGCGCTCTGCCTCACGGCCGCGGAATTGTTGACGAACTCCAGGCCGCGCATAGCGGTATAAGTTCTGCTGCCCGGCCTGCGGCAGGTCACTCCCTCCTACCGGTGCGCGGTCAGTGGGAGCCTTGTTGTGCGGTACGCCTTCCCCATAGGGCCGCCGCCCCCCATCTGAGACCCCCCGGCAGGCAGCACGCTGAATGGCGTGAGGCACGCTGAACAATGCTAGCCCACCAACATGCCAGTGGATATGTTGGTGGGCACGTTCCAGGATGCAAGCGGCGTGCAAGAGCTGGGCGGGACCGTCCCAAGTGGCACTCTATAAACACAGCAGCATGTATGCCAGCGCGGCCCAGAGGCATGCCAGGTGGCGTTGGAGTTGACACATGCCAGGCCCCTCAAACCCCAGGGGCCCATCCCGGCAGCGATGACCACTTGCAACAGGCTGCACGGCAACATGCGGCGTCTCATCAGCTTCCCTGCCCACGTGGCGAGGTTGCTGGCAATGCCGGAACGAACCGTGATGAGCAGTTGTTGGGAAGGCGACGGCCGCTTGGTGAAAAACCGGCCCCCGGAAGGGCAAGGGACACACAGGCATGCGTGGGGATGGGACCCCACGTAGGAACAGTGCAGACCAACAGTTGCAGCGCAAGTGTGGAGCGCATCACTCAGGACCGCAGCTTACTCGCAGGATGTCCAGCGCAAGGGCTTCAGTCCCATACAGTTGATGCTGCGGGTAGGGGGTTGCAAGCGCAGATCGGTGGCGGGCGCGCAAGGTCAGAAGGAAGCAATTTGGTCTGTCATTCTCAGCCCCTTGAGACCGCGCTTGGGAACATGGAACATGTGGTGGGTGGACAAGCTCTCTTATGACCAGGCTTTGGGAGCAGGCAGGGAGCAGGGTGGTGGTTTTGAGCACAGGCTTGGTGGTGGGGAGACGGTTTTGGCAGCTCGGGGGGCAGAGGTGAGCCGGCTTCAGAGGCACAGCAGCAGTGCGCAGGCGGTGCATTTGCAGAGGCACTCGGGTAGCCCCGTGAGGCTTAGGGGTCCCATTCTCTCCACTAGCAAGAACCCGCGGGACTCAGGGTGCCCGTGGCTAGTACTTCCAGCAGCGGTGGCTGGTGAATGTCGGCCAACTACTAGCGGTGTGCTACACGGATTGATCCTCTAATCACGGCGGCAACTTCCATGCATGCGGGCTGCTGCCCTGCTCTGCTCTGCCCTGCTGTGCTCTGCCAAGCTCTGCTTCTAGGTCCTGTCGCCGCTGTCGAGGAGCACCGCCAAGGAAGCCCCATCTCGATGTCGCTCAGACACCTACATGCGCACTGCCGGGCACGAGACGCGCCATTCAAGGCCCGCCCAATCGCACCCGGGCGGTTAACAGCAGCGTGCAAGAGCTGAGCATGGCCATGCCGTAGCACCCCGCGCACAGCAAAAAAGGGCGACATAACAGGCAGCATAGCTCGCAGGCATGAAGCGCTACGGAGCACGTGGCGGACTTCCTGGAGGGCGGTGCGTCCAGAGACCCAGGCAGTGCAGAGCGCACGTGCTCGGGCGGCATGCTCCGCGGCTCACATGACGTGCGCAGCAACTACCGGAGGTAGAGAGCAGCGCGTGTGCGGCGTGTTGTAATCATTTGGCCATACTCACATGCTCCGCGCATGTGCTTCTGGCCCCACACCGTGTCCGCAATCACGCGGTCATCATAAATTTCAATCCCACACTGTGTCCGCAATCACGCGGTCGTCATAAATTTCAATCCCACACTGTTTCCGCAATCACGCGGTCGTCATAAATCTCAATCCCACACTGTGTCCGCAATCACGCGGTCGTCATAAATTTCTACCCCCACAGTGTGTCCGCAATCACGCGGTCGTCATAACTTTCTACCCCACGCTGAGCCTGCGATAATGCGGTTGTCACAAATTCCTAGCCCTCCCGGCATGCGCGATCCATAAGGTTGTCATAAAGTCCTAGCCCTCCCGGCATGCGCGATCCATGCGGTTGTCACAAATACCTAGCCCTCCCGGCATGCGCGATCCATAAGGTTGTCATAAATTCCTAGCCCCTCCGGCATGCGCGATCCATAAGGTTATCATAAATACCTAGCCCTCCCGGCATGCGCGATCCATAAGGTCGTCATAAATACCTAGCCCTCCCGGCATGCGCGATCCATGCGGTTGTCATAAATACCTATCCCGGCATGCGCGATCCATAAGGTTGTCATAAATACCTAGCCCTCCCGGCATGCGCGATCCATGCGGTTGTCATAAATACCTAGCCCTCCCGGCATGCGCGATCCATAAGGTTGTCATAAATACCTAGCCCTCCCGGCATGCGCGATCCATGCGTTTGTCATAAATACCTAGCCCTCCCAGCATGCTCGATCCATGCGGTTGTCATAAAACCCTAGCCCTCCCTATTGGAATCTGCAAGTTCTGCTGATCAGTTTGGTGTAAAGAATGACTATCTAGACCTTGTACAGTAGTCAGGATGATCAAACCCTGAAGAAACCCTAAAGAAACCCTATGGAACCCTTAGATCTAGATCTGTAGATCTGCTGAACTAATCGTGGCCGTCAGATCACTGATGACCATCGGGAAGCACGTAATGAGTTCATCTGTACTCTAGAGTGTCACTGCGGTCGTTATGAACACGACAGTGACACGTAGGAGTCTGTTTGGTGAACTTTCACATAAGATCGCCCAATCAGTAATGATGGCGCGCAAATGTTCGTGGCGTTTCGAGCTGCGAACTGGTATATCTTTTGATAATGAAAGTTTATGGTTGCTTTTGTGTAAACGAAACTCTCGAATTCCTACAGGTTTTGGGCCCACTTACTACACAGTAAGTGTTAACCTACGGTTGTATCACGCAAATTTTTTGCTGCACGTTATTTCGGAAATGAGTAAGAGACAAGACAAGGCCAAGCTTGCGGAGCGGTCCCCGCCAGGACTGCGTGTGGAATCTACTTACGGCGATATCTCGGAGGTACTGTCGGAAGATGGAACTTCAGTTGGGGAGGACTCTGCAGCGCTGACAGCTCTTATCGATGAGCGACAACAACAGCTATTTTCGCAGCAAGACGCGCGTTTAAATGAGCTTATGAAAATGGTTCAGGTCCTGGCACAGACAGTGCCCCAGTTGGCTGCGAATCAGAATGCGGGGACAGGACATGCTGTTGCGTCTCCTGAGGCCGCGAAATCTGGTATGCCTGGTTCAAGTGTTCACTCTCACGTTGCGGGTGGTACTGCGGGTGTATCTTTGCCTCCTCTGACGGAAATGTTGAAGGGGTTCAAGTCTGACCAGCTTTATTCTGGCCAGGACGCAGAAAATGACAGCAAGTGGCTGGAGTTCCGGGGTAAAATTGTGCCGTGTATGCGTCATCGGGCGCTGGCGTTACTCTTGTCGGACGCGCGCGACTTGGAGGACATCAAGAAGGACGAGCAGTTCTCAGTGGCAGCGAATCAGTTGTTTCACGACTTTCTATCGGCCGTGACTTCCAAGACGGCAAATGCGGTTGTACAGACGTACAGCGAGGAGGCGGACGGTGTCTTAGCCTGGCGACAGCTGGTTAACATGCGTCGGAGCACGGGCTCTGCGTACTTTGTGAGGCAGGTCAAGGCTCTGCTTGATGACACGAAGAAGTTTGCGTCGCTCGCTCCCCCACTGCCGGGCTTTCTGAGTGCGCGGCAAATTCTCGACAGGGTGAAGGAATATGCGTGCACGAGCGAGTTCCTGCCGACCGGTGAGAAATTTCATGTTGCCAGCCTGGAGGCGGTCTTTGTGGCTATGGTGCTGAATTCTTTGAACCCGGCGTATGTCTTTGTACGTACTATGTACTCCAAGAACAAGCTACCGTCGTTCCAGGAGCTAAATGATGCGGTGTGTGACCACTACGACAACGTTATAGCTACTTCAGCAGCGGCTACAGAGACGGGTGCTGGAATTGTGGAGGACAGGCGCAAGCAGGAGGAGCAGAAGCGCACTGCGATGCTCAAGAAGGTTCCGTGCCCGGTGTGTCATATGACTGGGCACTCGTCCAAGGAATGCTTTGTGACTCACGAGGACAAGCGGGAGGAGTACCTCAAGAAGAATCCCAAGAGGAGGGACGCGATAATGAAGAGGGTCCAGGACTACCAGAAGCATGGGAAGCTACCCAATCGTGCGGCTGCTGTTACTGAAGCTCAGCAGGACCCTGGTGTGGATGCTTCTGGGGAGGCTCTGTATGCAATCTGTGAGCTGGACAGCGTGGTTACCTGTTTCTCTGAGGACATGCCTCAATTTATCTCTGGTTACACTGAGGAAGACTGTATTGGTTCTACATCTGGTATCTCCCTGCACAACTACTATGCAGCTCTGGGTGGACTTACATCTTCTGAGGGTTCTTTCCCTGTTGAGGTTGAGGACCAATCTGTGAGTGGGGTCTGTCGGTGGAGGTCTGATGCTTCTATAAGAGGGCACTCTACATTGAGGAGACCTGGTAAGAAGTCACACCCCTATCAGCCCAATAAGCATCAGTTCTTATTGAACAAGCACAAGTATTTCACTGTGGCTCCGGTGTACGACTCGTTTGTCTACATTGATACTCTGTGCACAGCTCTGCCTGGGAGGAAGCTTGATCCTACCCAAGCCCTATGGGAGGCAGGAAGGGAGCAACATCTTGGGCCTGAGTATCAGATATCCCCCAGGCAGCCATGGTACACTTCGGATGTCCAGTATGTGCATAGTATGTTCATGAGTGGCTCTGTGGAAGTGTCGGACAGGGCATTGAAGGTGCTGGAAGATCCTCACTTTCCTGCTGTTGGCAGAGTGGTGTGCCAAGTGAAGATGGAGTGTGCCAAGCACCTTGTGGCGGAGCAGCACGGTCTACTGCAGCGTCTGATTGAGAAGGAGCCGGTCATGGTACGAGGGTCCTTTGAGAAGCTGCAGTCATGGGTAACTTTACTCAGTATGGTTACTCGAGACACGGTGAAGGCGATTGAGGACTTCTGGGCCTTGCTGGGATATGGTTATGAGGATGAGTGGGACTTTGACTCCTCGTCTGATGGCAGTGACGGTTCAGATCACAGTGGCTATGACTCTGAGGGCTCTTCTCATCGTGGTGATGACTCTTCGGATCCAGAAGATTATACCTCTGGGACCACACCGGATGCCTGTGTGGTGTATGGTGTTGAGCAGGTTACCTTTCAACATGCCTTCTCTTCTCACCCATTGCCTGAGCATGTGCATGCACTGGGTGACTCTGATGTCAGTTTCACAACACCTGCACGGATTGCTGCTGGCCATCATGCCTGGGCCTGTCACACACTGTCTAGACTCGGCTGTGTGCCTGGTCTCAGTGATTCCTCTGACTCGGATGATGAAGATTATGCTTCAGATACTATGCCAGCTCTAGTGGATGCCTCTGACTCGGACGAGGAGGATGGTGAGCACTCATGGCAGCCCTTTGAAGGAGTGGGTGGTATCCCCTCTGATGCTTGGGCATCTGGGCTGTTTTGTCATCATTGTGGCGATGACTCTGGTAACTCCATCAGTGCTCTGGATACAGCTTCTAACATTGACTCGGAGGATGATGGCTATGCTTCGGATGCTATGCCTGATCTAGTGGATGCCTCGGACTCGGACGAGGAGGATGATGCGCACGTGTGGCAGCCCCTTGAAGGAGTGGGTGGCATCCCCTCTGATGATTGGGCATCTGGACTATTCTGTCCCCCTTGCCAGCACCACCTCTGTCCCGAGGGCGCTGAGCCTGAGATTGGGGGTTACTGCTCTTCTGATTGGTATTGTGATGCGCCTGACCTGGCAGATGGAAGTGGCTCTGATGATGAGGAGGCATGTGACCTGCGAAGGGGGCATCCTATGTGCAGCTCGCTTGTCCTGTGTGTTGCATCTGCAAACAGCAAGGCTGACGTGTTCACCAGCGACCTGCCATTGGCTGCAGGCGGTGGTCAGGTGGCTATGTTGGACAGTGGCGCCTCCAAGCACATATTCAACTCGATGGCTAGTTTTGGAGATGACTTTGATACCACTTCTCGTTCCACTTTCAGTGTGGTGCAGGCGGGTACTGTATCGTCAGAGGGCAGTGGCACGGTCACATTTGCCAAACTGGATGTGTTCACTGGGCGCGCTATTGGACTACAGTTCACTGGTGCTCACTGTATCCCTGGGCAGCCCTTCAACTTGGTGTCCGTGGTGGCACTTGAGGATGCTGGGTTCAATGTTGACTTTGGGGCCAGACAGATATCCAGTGGGGGGGTGACATTCTCATTCTCCAGGGTTGGCAACCAGTACATCATATATGAGGACAGGGTGTCTGGCACTTTGGACACCTACATGGCCTGTGCAGCATATCATGATGACTCTGACCGTGACAAAACGGACTGGAAATTTGAGAAGGCCGGGAAGCACATCGAGGAGCATGGACCGTTCACCCTGGAACTGTTTGCCTCCAGTGACAACCACGTGCTGGACAACTATTGCACCACCGACAGCCCTTGCTTCTGCAGGGACTGGGCAGGTGAGGCATGCTATGGCAACCCGCTTTATGAGCATGATACCATCCTGAGATGCCTGCAGAAGGCTCTCAGTGACTTTGGTAGGGCACCCCACTCCACCAAGTTCCTATTGGTATTACCCAGATGGGAGACGGCCAGCTGGTGGCAGTTTACATCCCAGTTCGCCATTGTCCATGAATATCCTGCTGGAGAACAGATATTCTCAGCTCCGTTGGATTCATGTTACAATGTGGAGAGCCCCGAGATGTGTGGTGAAGACAGAGTGTGGGTCCGGGAGACCAAGTGGCCAGTGGTTGTGTTGTACAAGGATGGGCATACGGTCATGAAGCTCGATGCCAAGATGCTTGCACACCTTCGCCTTGGACACATTGGCGACGTGACCATGCAGGACATGCTGGACGAGGGGGTCCCTATGGGTATCACATCTGCACAGTACAACAAGAGTCTGGTACTGCGCTGTCCAGAGCGGTGTGTCTCTTGCAGGCTAACCAAAGCTATCAGGCCTTCCATGAAGTCTACGGGACGGGAGCGCGCTGAGGAGATTGGGTTGTTGGTGTGGTCTGATACCTGTGGGCCGTTCAGGCACAGTGCTGGTGGATACAGATGGTTTGTACTCTTTGTGGATGATTGCACATCCTGGATATGCGTATACTTCCTGAAGAAGAAGTCAGACTATCTGGGGGCGCTGGAGGAGTTCCTGGTGAGAAGACACAGGAGCCGCATGAAGCTCGAGGAGAAGTACCACATGGTGCTGCACACTGATGGGGACTCCACTATGATTGCTGGACAGACGCAGCAGTACTGTAAGGAGCGAGGCATTGAGCAGCGCCATGGGTCACCGTACCTCCACGAGAACCAGGCTCGTGTTGAGAGATCTCACAGAACGGTGCAGGCAATGGCTCGAGCACTACTTGTGACGTCTGGTTTTGGTGTGGATGTATGGCCACTTTCTGTTCGGCACTCTGTGTACACCTTAAACAGAACATTCCAGAAGCCCCTACACAAGCAGTCCCCCTACTACAAGCTATATGGGCAGCATTATGACCTCTCACTTCTTCGAGTGTTTGGCTGTCTGGCATATGCCTTTGTGGACCCAGACAGCAGGGAGCACAAGCTCAGCGACCGGGCGAAGCAGCTACGGTATGTTGGTCACTCTGAGGTTTCATCCGCCTACTTACTGTATGATCCTGAGTCTGGCAAGATCGTCAAGTCTGGTATGGTCAGATTCCATGAGGCTGTGGACAAGCTGGGCAAGGTGGTCACCACGTGGGATCCTTCTGCAGTAGCCCCGCTGAGCACTGACTTCATGGTGACGATGCTGGATGCAACATATCATGACACCCTTCCGAGTGGCCTGGAGGATGGTATTCTTGGTGTCGGCGCCTATTTGCCTGATGACAGTGACGAGATTCTGGCAGTGCTGAAGGTGAAGAAGGTGGATGAGACGTGCTGGGTGAGTCTCCGGGACTATCTGGATGGCCAGCCCAAGCATATTGCTGCTGTGCGCTCAGCTGTGCACACTGGTGACATCAATGTCAACTACCCATTGTTTACTGAAGTCATGGCAGATGCTGGACGTGAGAAGCTGGAGGCTGGGATTATATGCGCACGAGCTGTGGGAGCCAGCACGGTCCCATACTGTGTTATGTTACTCACGAACTTCACGCACATTGACCTGCCAGTGGGAAAGGTACACTTCCCTCCGGAGCACACATGCTTAGCAGCAGTTGCGAAGCCGTGTGCTGGGAACTCAGTGGATGTGCTGCCACCTGGAGTGACTGAGCCAAAGGGGGTCAAACAAGCTTTGGGGGCACCAGATGCTGATGAGTGGATGGTAGCTATCCAGGCCGAGCTTGAGGCTCTGGTTGCATTCAAGAAGGCCCTGCTGATGATGGACTTGGAGGATGTTCCTCCCGGTGTACGTCTATTGGACATGTCCTTGGTCTTGAAGGTCAAGCTAGACAAGCACCGACAGTTGCAGAAGCGCAAGGCGAGGGTGTGTGTGAGGGGCAACAAGCAGGAGTATGGTGTCGATTATTTCGACACCTTTGCCCCGTGTACTCAGTTATCTTCAGTGAGACTGGTCATCATTCTGGCGCTGAACCTTTCCCTGAAGGTGTATCACATGGATGTGGAGACAGCTTTCCTGAACTCGACCCTCGAGGAGGACCTGTATGTCAGGCTCCCTAGGGGGCTGGAGTATCAGGGGAGGACATGTGCCAAGCTCCTCAAGGCAGTGTATGGCTTGAAGCAAGCGGGCAAAGAGTGGTTTGAGACCAGTGATGCCTTCATCATGGCCTATGATGAGAGGATGAGACGCAGTGATGTTGAACCCTGCCTGTACTTCATCAGGGACTCTGACCTCACGGTCATTATTCTGGCGTATGTGGATGACTACATTGTGGCCACTGACAGTCACTCATGGTATGACAGCTTCGTGACAGCCTTCAACTCCAAGTATGCCTGCAAGGACTTGGGTGTTCTGGATCTTGTGATGGGTATTGGAGTGCGCTGGGGCCCTGAAGTGGCATATCTCTCTCAGTCTGGGTACATCTCCCAGATGATTGACACCTATGGGCTTAAGGATGCCAAGCCAGCTAGCCTGCCCATGTCTCCGGGGTGCTCTCTTGCTCCATCTGATGGCAAGGATGCCACCATTCCGTTCAGGGGGCTGCTTGGACAGCTGCAGTGGATTGCAAGGTGCACGCGCCCTGACATCATGGCTGCTGTATCTGCTCTCTCTCGATTCTGTGCGTCCTATGGCCCAGAGCACTTTGTGGCACTGAAGCAGGTTGTCAGATACCTCAAGGGCACTGTGAGCTACGAGCTGGTGCTGCGAACAACCTCTTCTGTGCCAAGGGGGCTGGGTCTGGCTTCCGGAGCACTACCAATGAGCATATACACTGATGCTGACTATGCTGGCTGCAAGACAACGAGGAGGTCTACATCTGGCATTGCACTCTACCTGTGTGGGAGCTTGCTCATCTTCTCCTCGATCATGCAGAGGTGTGTATCACTCTCGACTACCGAGGCTGAGATCATAGCTATGTCTGAAGGGGCTCGCGAGATCAAGTACATCATCAATGTGCTGAACAACTTGGTGGACATCTGCAACCCAGTCCCTATGTACTGTGATAACCAAGGAGCCATTCATTTGGCCTCTGACTATGTGAACAACAACAGGTCCAAGCACATAGAAGTGAGGAACATGTACATCCGGGAACTGGTGAAGTCCAAGATAGGGGAAACCTCATATGTCTCCTCAGAGGACAACACAGCGGACATATTCACCAAGCCCCTTCCTCTACCAGCCTTTCTTACACACAGAGAAAGACTTGGTATCATGAAGTTGAAGGACTCCGACCCTGAGGACTGAAGACTGAAGGGGGCACCATCCCCATAAAATGGAGCTGGAGGGGCACCATCCCAAGAACTGGACATTGCTGACTGAAGGGGCACCATTCCCAAGAACTGGCAGTAGGACAACTAGACAGTCACCCTTTAGAAGGGGTATTGGAATCTGCAAGTTCTGCTGATCAGTTTGGTGTAAAGAATGACTATCTAGACCTTGTACAGTAGTCAGGATGATCAAACCCTGAAGAAACCCTAAAGAAACCCTATGGAACCCTTAGATCTAGATCTGTAGATCTGCTGAACTAATCGTGGCCGTCAGATCACTGATGACCATCGGGAAGCACGTAATGAGTTCATCTGTACTCTAGAGTGTCACTGCGGTCGTTATGAACACGACAGTGACACGTAGGAGTCTGTTTGGTGAACTTTCACATAAGATCGCCCAATCAGTAATGATGGCGCGCAAATGTTCGTGGCGTTTCGAGCTGCGAACTGGTATATCTTTTGATAATGAAAGTTTATGGTTGCTTTTGTGTAAACGAAACTCTCGAATTCCTACACTCCCGGCATGCGCGATCCATAAGGTTGTCATAAATTCCTAGCCCTCCCGGCATGCGCGATCCATGCGGTTGTCATAAAGTCCTAGCCCTCCCAGCATGCGATCCATAAGGTTGTCATAAATTCCTAGCCCTCCCGGCATGCGCGATCCCATAAGGTTGTCATAAATACCTAGCCCTCCCGCCTGCGATCCATGGGTTGCTCCGCCAAATGCCTAGCCCTCCCGGCATGCAGCGATCCATGCCGTTCATTAATCCCTAGCCCTCCCGGCATGATCGGTTGTCACCATCCACCCGCCCCGGCATCGCGATCTTGGGTTGTCATAAATACCTAGCCCTCCCGGCATGCGCGATCCATGCGGTTGTCATAAATACCCTAGCCCTCTCCGGCATGATCCAGCGGTTGTCACGCCCGCCCTCCCGCATGATCCATGCGGTTGTCATAAATACCTAGCCCTCCCGGCATGCGCGTCCATGCGGTTGTCATAAATACATAGCCCTCCCGGCATGCGCGATCCATGCGGTTGTCATAAAGTCCCTAGCCCTCCGGCATGCGCGATCCATGCGGTTGTCATAAATTCGCTCCATAAGCCCTCCCGGCATGCGCGATCCATGCGGTTGTCATAAAGTCCTAGCCCTCGGCATGCGCGATCCATGCATGCCCCTCCGCGCGATCCATGCGGCCGTCATGCGTTTATAGCGCGATCCATGCGGCCGTCATGCGTTTATAGTTCACTTCAGTGTGCCACGGTAGGTGCGCATCGCACATTACACGTCTCCCTGGCGCGCGCTAACATGTGTCGACGCGCGGATCAGCGACACCTTGCGCCGTGCGGATGCAGCACAGCCCCAAGGTGCGCCGCGGCGCCCGAGCGGCCACCGAAATGTGTGGCCACCGAAACGCTGTGCTGCACAAGCGCTTGCGCGGCGCTGCACCACCCGCACAGCCGCTGGCACGCCACCCCGGCGACCCACATTCAGGACACGGGGCCCCACAGCTCTGCCTGGGCAAACCCCTCCCCCATGCTCCCCGCCAGCCCCGCCGGGGGATCACCTCTCGAAGTACACCGCCCCGGCGCGCTCGCCCGCGTGGTTCAGAATGAAGGCGCTGTGCTGGATGCTAGCGTTCGCCGCGTCCTCGAGCACCGCGATGCCTGCGCCTGTGGCGGCGCTGCCGTGGGAAAATGTGCAGTTGCCAACGACCAGGGAAGCTCTGCCCCGCACTGCCGCGCCACCACCAAGCCCGTCTGTGCTGCTTGCCCACAGCCTGCTCCCCACTACCGATAGGCTGGCGTAGTTGGTGCTGGAGAGCCCTCCCCCGAGCTGCCCGGCAGTGTTGTACATCGTGTCCACCTGCACCAGCTCCATCACAGTGCCCTGCCCGTCCGCATGAGCGCCCCCCCCGAATTCCGCCACATTGCTCACAAGCTCCACACTCTCCAGACGGAGCGTGCTCCTCGTCACCGCCGCCATACCGCCCCCTGAGTTTAGGGCCGTGCAACCGCGAATCCGGGACCCCACCACGGCCATCGAGGTGCGGCGGTGGTACCCGGCGCCGCCGTTGCCTCCACTGAGACAGGCGGTGACCTCCACGTGCTGCATGCGCCCGTCGCTGCTGGACAGCGCGTACCCGCCTCCCTCGTAGTAGGCATAGTTGTCCTGAAGGAGCGTGCCCGGCCCCATGTAGACCTTCGCCACGTAGGCGTGCACGCCCCCCCCGTAGAGCTTGGCAAAGTTCGCGCGCAGGACGCAGCCCTCGTCCAGAACTACCTCCACCTCGAAGGTGGCGGACAAGCCCCCACCGGCGCCCTCCGCTGCGTGGTTCATGCTGATGTTGCTTGAAACGAGCCGCGCCACGCTGTATGAGGTGAACTGCATCCCACTGGCACATCACACCACACATTCCCCGCCTCAGGCAGCTCCGCCACGCCGTCACCTGGCGCCCCGTCGACCCAATCACACGCGCGGCTCCGCGATGGCCGCCGGTGCAGTAGAACACCTACCCACTCAGCGGTTCTCGACAGCCTGCGGATGGCGGCGGGCAGAGCAGGGGGGGTCATCCCAATTAAGCGCCGCTCCACGCCCTGGGCACGGAAGGGGTGCAACAGGGGTCGGACTGGCTCAGCTTGGCTCACCGGCCTGGACAAGCTAGGTGATGCAGCAGGGGGGGGGGGCATTCAGTCAGCTCTGCTCGAAAGGTCAGGAGAGGCGAGTGTATGCAGCCGGGCACGCTACGGGGCGAACCCGCCGTTGACGTCAGCCAGGTTTTGCTCGACGGAGCAGTGATGCATCACGAGTGTGCTGAAGGACAGGAAGATTGCGCCCCCCGCGTTGTGCGCAATGTTGCCCTCGAAGTGCGACCTGGTGAGAGTCACGGAGGAGTTGCCGTACGAGGCCAGCGCTCCGCCCGCCGAGCTGGCAAGGTTGTTGCGCATCAGCACCCCGCTTATCGTTAAGGCGCTCTGCTCATTGCTGACCACGCAGCCCCCGTCGAAGCCCGCCACATTGTTTTCACACCGGGCGCCCGCGTGCATCGAGAGGGAGGTCCCTTCATCCATCGAGATCGCGCCTCCCGAACGGCTCGCCAAGTTCCACGTCAGCAACGCGCTCCTGACCACGAGAGCCCCTTCTTGGTGGCAGTGCACGCCCGCTCCGTCACCGTCCACGGCCCAGTTGTTAGAGATGGACGCGTTTGCAATCTCCACGATGCATCCCACGCCCCCACCACCGTTGTTGTGCGCTGTGTTCCAGGCCAGAGTGCTCCCAGTCAACCGCAGCCGACTGTTCCGGGCTCCGTAAAACCCGCCGCCGAGATCCGCCTCGTTCCCCTTCACCCCTGCACCAGTCCCGACCTCCACAGCATAAATTCATACTAAGGAATTGCCCCCAATACACCCACCAGGTTTGTTCCCATTACCTCGGTGCCTTCGCCCCTCCCAACATGGGGGTCACGTTTTTGATCTGTTACCTCCCCCCTCGCCCTCCCGTCCTCCACGTGATGCGGTTCAATGCCACGAGCTGCGGTTTGTTTCCCGCCAAGGCGCCGAGCTGAGCTGTGTAGATGCCTCCGCCCCTGTTCCCAGCGACATTCTCCACCACAGAGCTCGCGCTGATGGCCGCCGTGGAGGACTTTCCTAGGTACACCCCGCCGCCGTCCCACGCAAAGTTCCCCCGGACTTCCGCTTCACTCAGCTCCAGCTCGCTGGACTCGTGCAGATGCAGCGCCCCCCCTTCGCCGTACACCCAGTTGTCCTCCGCCCGGCTGGCAGCGACCAGCGCCACCCGGCCGTACGCCGATAACCCCCCACCAGCGACCTCGGCGGTGTTATTGCACAAGAGCGACCCCGTGAGTAGCACGTAAACGGCAACGGACTCCAGTCCGTAGACGCCCCCCCCCGACATTGCCGCGGTGTTGTCGCACAACACCGCGTCGGCAAGGCGCAAGTGTGAGGCGCCCATGAGCTGGACGCCGCCGCCATACATGCCCGCCGCGTTCCCTGAGATGGAGCTCCCGCTCTCCACCTCGATCTCCATGCAGGTCTGGCAGCATATTCCGCCGCCGTCATAGCCCGCTGCGTTGCCTCCCACCACGCTCGCTTCCGTCTGGTGCCAGCGGCTCGTGCTAATCATCATATACACCCCCACTCCGTGGCATAGTTACCCCAAATGCTACTCCCGGCCTGCATAGTCCCAGCGCTCGCCTCGAGCATGATGCCCCCCCCCTGTTGCGCCACGTTGTTCCAGATCTCTGCGCGGTGCAGCAGCAAAGTGCTGTTGTCAGAGGCGCACACGCCACCGCCGTACGATTGGACCTCGTTGTCCGCGATCCGGCTGGCGTTGACCACCACCGTGCTCGAGCCCTGCGCGCGCACACAGCCCGTCAGCATGCCACTCGTCCAACAAAGCAGCGGCAGCGAAGGGTGGGGCTCCCGCGGGGAGCCAGCTCCCTCAAAGGCAGGGCTTCACCGCCTGCCCGCTCGCCATCCCTGAGCGCAAGCCGATCTCGAGATGCAGCAGCACGCCGCGACTTCTGCGACGAGGTCAAGCGCATCCCCTCTGATCCCTGCGGCCTGGCCTCAAGCTTCAATGTGTTCATTATGGAAGAGCGTTAGAGCCTGCCTCCTGCCCTGTGCGCTCTAGCCCGGCTGCCCCGCACCTGCACATGGACGGTGCACTCGACACCCGTGTTGTCCTGCACCACGCTGCCGCCTTCAATGATCAGGTGGCTCCCGTCGGTGGCCTCGAGCGCGGCCCCCGCCGTGCTGGCAGTGCTCTGCGTCACGTTGGTGGCCTCGAGGCGCACCTCGGCCCCTACGGCATACACCGCGCCGCCCGCGTGCAGGGCTGTGTGGGCCTCCAGCAGGCAGCGGACGAGCAGCGCCGTGCCTCCTTGCACCATCAGCGCGGCGCCGCCCCCTTGCGTGAACCCGAGGCACAGCCGCATGGCCTCGAGGCGCAGCGCCGCCCCCGGCTTGACCGAGAACAGCCGATACAGAGACTCCCCGCTGACACTGCACCGCGGCGAGGCGGCCCCCGAGCAGTTGCCGAGGACGGCCAGGTCGTGGTGGAGGTCCGGAAGGCTCGCCTCGAGCACCACGTGCGTCTCCAGGTAGATCGTGTGAATCCCTGAGTCGTGCATGGTGGCGTTGAGCTGGGTGAAGGCGTACACCGCATCGTGAATGATGGCCACATGCCCATCATCCGAGGTGTCCACTGCACCCACCAGAAATGCTCGAAGAGGGTAAGGGGGGCCAGGCACGGGTAACGTAACGTCGCCGCAGCCCGGCGGGGGCGTGACGGAGAGCACGGTGACTGCCGCACGGTCCCGAGGGCGTGCGGCGCTCAAAGCAGGGTGAACACAGCACCTGGCCTACGAGAGCCCTGGAAGTCGGATGCGCCTCCAGCACTGAAGCGCAGCTGCTCCCGCAGGCGTGTACCCCGCAGAGCAGGGAATCTTTCCAGCATGCTTAGCCTACTTGACCTAAACCCTGCTCCCTGCCGGGCCTAGGCTGCGGTACCCTCGCGGGGCGCCGGGAGTATCCGACGGCTGCGGTACCCTCGCGGGGCGCCGGGAGTATCCGACGGAACGGGCCGATTCACAAGAGCGAAGCCGAGCTGGCGGGTTGGGAGCAGCCGGCAGAGGGAGGTGAGGGTGAGGAGGTCGGGGCGGGGCTGCGCTGACCTGGCGGAGCGGTGGGAAGAGGCGGAGGCACCGGAGGAACTGGGGGCGATGCGGGGCTGTATGGAAGCTGCGGAGATGGGAATGGTGGAGAATACCCCAACCCCCCACATGCGCAGCACGCCTCGTCGGCACTGAGGCCACTGCTGGCGAAGTCCTCGAATGTGGTGGAATTCGATCCCCAGCCGAGGCCGTAGCCGCCGTCCTCGGTGCACAGCTCATCGACGTAGTAGTCCTCGCAGGTGCGCCCGGCCGCATCCGCCCAAGTCTCCGCGGTCGGGAGATCCGTGCAGCCGGGGAAGCACGGGCGGGCGCCCCCGTAGGAGGAGCAGTCCTCGAAGCAGCAGTGGTCGGTGTAGTTGCCGCACGCGAGGTCGCGCGCGCACATCATGGGCGAGTTCAGAGGGCACTTGGCGCGGCGGTCGTGGTCAGAGCAGCACTCCCAACCCTCCTCGTTCACGTTGCATTGGTAGCCGTCGTTACACTCAAGCACATAGTCCTCCTCAGTGGGCGTCAGCCAGCTGCACTCTGCGCGCGGGAAGCCCCTCGAGGGCATTATTACCGCGCACCACGAGGGGAGTGGCCGGACGTCCTGAGAGGCCGAGTGCTCGTTTGGACGAAGTTTGAGGACAGCGTACACGACGGACACTGTGAAGGAGAAGGACGTTGCGACGAGGGAGGTGAGACGGAAGAGGGGTAAAGGGTGTCAAGTGGGTGGATATGTTTCATGCCCGAAACGAAAAAGCCTCGACTTCAAAAAGGCAATTGAGGTGCGCGCACCGGGCGGCTTTTGCTTCTGTGAGTACAAGTGAAGTACCTTCGGTGGACGCATTTGATGACAGACTCCGTCGACCAACGGTGGGGCTTCTCTTCTTCCCTGTGAGGTCATTCACAGAAGTTGAGCCTCAACGTCACCTGGGCGGGAGGAACTTGGGCAGGCTTGCGGGTGGAGCGATATTATAGGTTTTATGCTCAGCGTCATGATGAGGTTTGTGCACGCGCGGGTTTAGATAGCATCGCCTTCCCCAGTTTTGTTGGGAGCATTGAAAACCCTGAGCGTCAGTTCGTTTAATGATCATGGTCGCCTTTCTGTTTGTCGTCGAATGGACCGCACAGCGAACACTGTCTCAGTGGCAAGGGCAACAAGCTGCCGCACACCGCCCTCACACGCCAGGAGGCTAGTTCGCAGAGAGAGAGAGAGAGAGAGAGAGAGAGAGAATCTCAAAGTTACCTTTCATTTCCAAAGGAGCTTCCACGAACGAAGCAGAGGTTGCGGCGAGCGTTGCCGAAGCAAGATCCATGTTGTCGCCGGAAGATAAAGACATAACACGTTCCTCGGGAAGCAGAAAGTCTTCAGGTGCAGACTGCGTTGACGAGAGCCCAACCCAGCGCTTTTTAAACCTCAAGAAGCAGCCACGCAGAGGCTAAGAGGGCCTCCACCGCCAGGAAGTGTGTCAGCCACGTTGATAACTATGCAGCATGGCGGTACATAAATCATGACATTTTGACTGGGAGTTGATGACACACCTGATTGCTGAAGTGGTCAGTAAGCGCGTGAACACGGATCCCCCCTTGCATCCGTGAGGAAGATTTCCCTCCCGAACGCCACACTCGATTTGACTGAGAATATTCTCGAAGCGAGATACAGCCGTCATGGTTTGCATCCAACATCTTGAATGGTGGCAAGTGGAATTCGAGAGAGCGAGTCGGCCCGACGAGCGCCCCCGCAGGATAAATTAAGGCGCCTTGCAGCGTCAAAACCAGAAGGCTCTGATACAGGACACAAGCAGTCATACTTCGAGCTGACTGTTCCATCTGAAAACACCGTTACGGGAGCGAACGTTGAGTACTGAAAGCGGTCAACGTAACACAGCGCAAGATCTGGCAAGTGGATGCCATTACCCTGTTGATCATTCCAGACTGATTTTCGTTGGTTTGGATTGATGAATTCTCGTCGAGTCAGAGCTTGAAATGAGCCAGGAAACAGAAAACCACGAAAAAAATGGTGAGGTATATCGGCTCGAAATCAAGCGGTCGGGAACATGTTATTACTCTGAACTGAGAACTCTCAAACCGACGACGAGACTCGAGAGCGCATAGCGCAGACGAGAGGTTTATATGTTACGAGCTTCGGCTGCTCGCGGCCGTGCGATCGCGAATCTCGACAGGCATCGGCAACAGGAAAGCAGATAACGACGAAACCTCATTTCATACTAGGCTTGGTCGATCTCAATTTTGAGATCTCCGCTAGGCCTGTAGCGCTGTAGGCCATCTGAAATCTGATCGTTCGATTATCTCATCATTCGTTTATATTTTATTACAAAGAATAAACACAAAACACTAAACAGTGAACGCTGACTGAGCCATGACTAGAGGTAGATGTCCGCCCGTCCACACTGTCCGCCCATCCACACCGTCAGAAATATTAGGGTTTATTGGGTCCGTCGGATGAATTCTGCCGTCTTTGACCACATGCAACATTAAATTAATTATTTTGAATACTTCCCTGAAAGCCTTTTGACAACTCTCTTACTCTAAGTGTTGCTAAGTGGCTCACACACACTGCTAGGGCAGCGTAAACTCCCTGGAAATATGGTTACTAGAAGCAAAGCTGAGATAAAGCTTTGGGCTAAAGACAAAAAGATTAGGTCAGAGGAAATCAATGCTGCCATCGCGTATTGCTTCGTGCACAAGTGTGGTGCAAGAAAAGCGGTCTCCACGGGTTTGTGGCCAAAGGTGACAGTCGGTGCATTGCAAGACCGACTACGTGGTAGGGTGATCACTGGAGTTGTGAACGAATCACAACGTGCCCTAACCGATGGCGAAGAGGCTTCGTTGTCTCGATACTTCATTCTCAAGAACTTTTGTGGCGAAGGCGAAGGTCGAAAGCATATGGACGAGGTTGTGGTATCTATCCTGAAAGCTCGACAGCTCTTGAATAAGAAAGGTGGGCGCAAAAACATCGGACTGTCCAAGGCTGCGCGCAGCATCTTACGCGCCGGTCGTCCAGGCCGGCATTTTTATGATGGTTATTTCGCTAGACATCCTGAGGTGCGAGAGAAACGCTATTCAGCGCTGGAGGTGAGCAGGGCCACGTGGTTGACGAAGCAGGTCTCCCTGAGCTATTTCAGCAAACTGAAAGCGACCTTACGGGAATTGGGGATTATGGTTTCAACTGGAGGTGATAGGTACAGCATAGATCTCAGCCGTATTATCACCAGCGATGAGGCCCCAAACCCGCTGTCTGCCACTCTTGCTGGCCACTACGGCAAAATAATATGTGGAACTGGGCAGCGTCCTAATAAGGTCAAGCAGCTGAATAGGGAGAGAATATCCTTGGATGTGTACCTTGGCTTGGACGGAACGTGGTATGATCCACATCTCATTTTGGGCAGCAAGACGATCTTCGAAAACCAGATCCCAGCCATGAAGAGGGAAGTCGACGTGCTTATTTCCACACAGCCTAACGCCTTTCAGGTTTGCAACCCTATGCACTCACTTTTCTTATGTGCTTCGTTTACACATGCAATGATGTGTCACCCATCATGCAACAGGATAATACCACTTTGTTGAGTGCGATCACACATCTTAACAAGCAGCTCGTCCACCGCCGGGTCAAGAAGCCTATCTGTTGGCTCACGGATGGCCAGAGCGCGCGCTTCAACCTCACCGTGATGCAATATGCAGAGGACAACGGACTGGAGGAGTTCATTTACCCCCCCCACACTACGACTGCACACGCTTTGCTTGACAGGGTGTTTCACATGTGGCACATCACATACTCCAAGCTGGTGGAGAAGTGGTCGACAGCAAACCCTGGAAAGCAGATCACCAAGGCCGTTTTTGCTGCAGTGTTCCCTGAAGCTTGGGATAAGTGGCAAAAGAGTATTCGAGTTCGTGCTGTCGCCTCCAAGGTAAGCGATCTTACACTATTCCATTCCGTTCCGATTTACGTAGGGTTGTGAGCAGTGTGTGTGTGTGGGTGTTTGCGTGGTTGTGCACAAGCAGGTAGGAATATGCGAGGACGGCATTTCCCCCGAAAATATTGGCGATGAGTTCTTCGTTAAGAGCAACCTGCAAGAGGAAATCCGGAAGTCTAACAAGGTGAAGGAGGAAATGGCGACACTTCCTCCACTCACCCCTGAGGAAGGTACCTTCCACACTCGCACACAAAAGTTGGAGGAGGAGGTAAAGCTGTTGCGTGAGGAGTTGGTTCGGCTGCGGTCGCAACCCCTGTCTCCCGAGGAGATAGGCCTGTGCACAATTTCGTCTGCAGCACAAATTCCGGCCGTCGGCACTAGCAAGCGAAAGGCGACCCAGGTCTGGGGATCGGTGCCCGCTACCGGGTTACGGCAAAAGCTTGCTGACGCGGAGGAGGCAGAGCGCAGAAGGCAAGAAGGCTTGGACCAGCAAGAGATGTTTGCTGCCTGCGCTCGAGAGCTCGAGCGCCTCGCGCGGGAGGCGAATCCTCGGGAGGAGGAGGATCCTGAGGCTGAGGAACCAGGGCAGGCCGAGATATTTAGGGCTTGTGAAGCTGAGTTGAAAAAAATAGAAAAGGAG
>LGRX02035609.1:0-55693 GCA_001247695.2 Cymbomonas tetramitiformis | reverse complement strand
CCCCTCGATATGGGCGTCAATATTTGCTCTGTTAACGCGCTGAATTTCATCCGTCCTTGCAAGGATTTCTTGGAATTCGAATTGGCAGAAGGGAAGGGTTATACGCGCTGGAATTCACACGTCGTTTCCGTCTCAATCCCAGAAAAATTCTGAACCAGCGTGACGGTCATATCGTCTCGCATCGTCTCGCGTGTCATCGTGAATTTAATTTCCAGGATTATTAAATCATCATCAATTTATCTTCCATCGATATCGCGGATACGATTGCCGTTGGCGTTGACTAGCTCAAGGATAAAGAGCTGCGCACCAACATTTACTGCTCATAATTTTCTCAACGGTCCTTCGCTTCGCCTCATGGGCGGAACGATGTCGTGGCTGCTGTGTTATGCGCAGGGATTTCGGAAGTGTTTGGCTGCTTCTATTTTTCAGTTTACTTATGCATATGTGCCAACTCACGATACTCATTTTGTGCAGCTTGTGTCGCAGGTTTTCCGATGGCGAGGAGGGGCGCGCTTTCTTGTGGTGTGGAAGTCTAGGGCAACCTAGCTTGGGATCACACCCAATCACATCGGACCCACCTTGTTCTCACGTTTTATTCAACTCACTTTGAATATGCATACAAAGTTTGAGGAGCATCGAGGTGTGATAAGTTAGAGACTGATTTATCTTTTTGGGTTTATGGCGTCATCGCGACCTCTTGGGGTGTGGAAGTCAAGGTTGAGCATGCCAACCTTGCTTGGGTTCGAACCCAACCACATCGAAGTCCTCTGTGTTAGCGCACGAAACTTTGCACTAAATTTGCTGAGAGTAATATTAGTTCACCATCTAGCGCGCAAGGATTGTCGTCAAGTATGCACGAGAAGGTCACTTCATGGCAAAGAGCTTTTTGGGTTTGGGTTTTCATGTACCCAAACCAACAAATGCCAAACAGTCAAGGTCTTCCCGTGCTTCCTAGCAAACGAAACTACGCTGATATTTTGCCAAGATATATATCTTCAAGTTCCCTAAAGCACAAGGACTGAGATACATTGTTTGCGAAACAAACAGTTTATTTCCTTGGCAGATTTATTGGGTTTGGGCTCGAATGTACCCAAACCCAATACATGCCAAACAGCCAAGGGCTTCACGTGCGTTCTAGCGCACGAGACTTTCCACAAATATTCTCGAGATATATCTCTTTAAGTTTCCTGAAGCTCAAGGACTGAGATACATTGTTCGTGAAATGATCAGTTTATTTCTTTGGCAGATTTATTGGGTTTGGGCTCGAATGGACCCAAACCCAATACATGCCAAACAGCCAAGGGCTTCCCGTGCGTTCTAGCGCACGAGACTTTCCACAAATATTGCTAAGATATACATATTTTAGTTCCCTGAAGCACAAGGACTCAGACTTCGATGTGGTTGGGTTCGAACCCAAGCAAGGTTGGCATGCTCAACCTTGACTTCCACATCCCAAGAGGTCGCGATGGCGCCACAAACCCAAAAAGATAAATCAGTCTAAAACTTATCAAACCTCGATGCTCCTCAAAGTTTGTATGCATATGCAAGGTGAGTAGATTAAAATATGAAAACAAAGTAAGTCCGATGTGGTTGGGTATCATCCCAAGCTAGGTTGCCCTAGACTTCCACATCTCAAAAAGGTGCGTCCCTCCTCGCCATCGGAAAACCTGCGACACAAGCTGCACACACCGAATACCGTGAGTTCGCATATATGCAATAAACGAATTGAAAAATAAAAACAGCCAGACACTTCCGCAATCCCTGCACATAACACAGCAGTCACAGTGAACACCGTTCCGGCCATGAGGCGAAGGAACGTTGAGAAAATTATGAGCAGTAAATGTCGCAGCGAGCGCTTTATGGTTGAGCTAGTCAACGCCAGCGCCAACGGTAATCGTATCCGCGATATCGATGGAAGATAAATTGATTATCTGTTTTAATAATCCTGGAAATTAAATTCACGATGACACGCGAGCCGATGCAAGACGATATGACCGTCACGCTGGTTCAGAATTTTTTCGGGATTGAGATGGAAACGACGTGTGAATTCCAGCGCGTATAACCCCTTTCCTTGGCAGAATGAAGACCTGATTTATAGATGCAAAATATTCCTAAAAATTATATATACATTACACTGGGGCTTCAATTGATATAATATGCATACAGCATACACTGTGTCGTGTACAGCCTACGATATGGGCGTCAATATTTGCACTGTTAACGCGCTGAAAATTTTCCCGATTTTTCAAAAGAGGGGGAATCTTCGATTTCATCTCCGATTTTTTCCCCAATATGCAAAATTATTCCAAAACTTTTATTTACAATACACTCGGGCTTCAATTGAATACAGCATACGTTGTCGTGTACAGCCTACGATTTGGGCGTCAACTTGTGCACTGTTAAAAGGGGCTGAATTTTCCCCCGATTTTTCAAAAGAGGGGGAATCTTCGATTTCATCTCCGATTTTTTCCCCAATATGCAAAATTATTCCAAAACTTTTATTTACAATACACTCGGGCTTCAATTGATATAATATGGATACAGCATACGCTGTCGTGTACAGCCTACGATTTGGGCGTCAAATTGTTGCACTGTTAAAGGGACTGAATTTCATCCGTCCTTGCAAGCATTTCTGGGATTTGGCAAGAATGAGGACCTATTTTATATAGGGGTACGTGAACGTACAGTGGGGAAAAAATAAACCCCACGATCATCCATCATCAATTATATCCTCATCCGATATGAAGAGTGAGAGACCGACAAATAGAGATTGTGTATACCCCTCCCCTCCCCTCCCCCCCTCCCCCCTCCCCTCCCCGCCCCTCCCTCCACCCCCCACCCTCCCCCAACCCTCCCCAACCTCCTCCCCCCCTCCCCCCACACTCCCCACCCCCCCTCCCCTCCCCCTCCCTCCCCTCCTCTCCCCTCCCCTCGATATAACACCTGGCGGCGGGCGGTGTTGCATTACACGCGAGGGATGGTAACAGCAGATAGCCCCCTCACGGAGACGGAGGTACGGCGGGCGCGGGAGGTGGCAAAGAAGCATTTGTGGGAGCACGCCGCGATCATGGAAGATAAGGGCCCGGCGAAGATGCTTACATTCAACATGCGTCTGGCGGTGGTGCACCTGTTCCGGCAAGAATACTATCTAGGGGATGTGGGTGCGGCCATGGAGTTCTGGGTGGAACGAGGTATTCAGCGGGCGAAAGGAATCGTGAAAGACTCTCACGTCAAGAACAAGCCTGTAGAGGCCATCATGAATGGGACGTGCGAGAAGCTCGCCCTATACATATGCTTTGAATCCACATGAGAGCTTTGTCACTAGCAGTTTGTAGAGTCTGGTTCGGATCCCCAGAGTGCCGGCACGCCACTCTGATGTATGTGCGAAGTCGTGCCGGGGTGTTTGCTTTATCTGTGAATTGCCCCCTGTGTTGCTCGTGTGCCTTTCTGCTTTTCATGCTTCCATCTGAGCCTGAATCTACAGTCTGAGAGTGCAAGTTAGACCCGCGCCCGTTTTGCGAATCTACGAGCCGGCGCGACAGAAGCGCGTTGCCGCCTGACATGTTTTACGTAGCACAGCAATAGACACGCATATCGCCGTTCCGCAGCGGTGGAGATCCGCAGCTGTCCGAAAACGTTCGCGAATTCAGGACACGCTCGTGAATTCCCACAGAGGGGCATTTTTTCCCGTTGAGCGCCTAGTGGCAAGATAGCCCGAAGCTGCGTTTGTCATAAATTCACACCCGCGACGGCGAACCGTTACAGGCACTCTCAGCGGTATTCACGTGTGTGCACGATGCGCCCGGCCTTTTTGTGCCATATTTTGCACCATTTGCTATGCGAATTCGAACCTCGCAGGGCTTGCTTGCCGAATATGCTCAAACCGGCGTATGTGACCGGCGTTTGGGAACGCACAACCGTAGCCGCGCTAACTCGAGCCGTGACACCTGACTTTTGCTGTTTGACGAGGTTGTAGCCGAACCCATGTTTTTCCCGCAGTTTGTATGATGTTTACCTTTGTGAATTCGACCTGCGCAGGCTGTGGCAACGTTGAATTCCCCGAACGGACCTGTGTGACAGGTTGTGGGAATTCACGGCTGATTCAATATGCAGTTTTTGGGTTGCAGCCCACATACATTGTCAATTCAGGGTCACTATATATAGTGTGCCCAACTTAGACAATGGTGTGTCCAACTTAGACAATGTTTCTAAATAATGATTGTCATAATGAACAACGGAATCAGTGATGGTACCGAAGTTAATTTTGGTATCGAAGCTAATGGAGAGTCAATCAAGAAGTGTCTGTAATGACAACAACTTACTACGAGTTGTATTTCCATAGTTGATGGATGGCTGGCATGTCATTTCATTATGATTAGAACATGGCATTGCCTAGTGATATGTGTATATTCTTCAGTACGTGATCACTTATCTCAATGGTGCCCATTTTATTTTTGGGCAAACACTATTCAGAGACTTGTTATGGTAAAGAAGTATGAATGATGAATGTGTCATTTCAATCCGATAGAATTGTGACTTGTTGATGACTATAGAATTTCTGCCACTTTCCAGAATGAGGATGAACTGCGCTTGGAAACCGTATGCAGATTGCAGGTTCGAGTCCCGACATGGCTTTCCAAGACTTCGTGGCCTAATGGACGAGGCAACAAATTTCTAAACATTCCAGAATGAGCTTTCAAAGAGTCTTTATTCCTCAATGAAGCATGCTTGTCTTATGTGCCAAAATGATATGAAACCACAAGTATGGTGTCAATCTATATGTGGATGGTTTATACCATTGTATGCTATTCCACAAATAAGTAGTGATGTCAGAATAAAAACTTTGGACAATTGCAACTCAGTACAAACCCGAGTGCATTCAAGTCCACTTGTATGCTCAGAATCTGAATCTAATGTACTTTTTATATGCACAGGATAGAACATATTTTCTATGTGATTCTGGATTCAGGAACTAGAGTCAATGTAAAACTCTTTTCCTATTTCAGACGATGAAACCTTTATTCCCTTAGGTGCAATACCTTGTCTTAAGGAATAGTCATTTTCAATACAAGTTTCAATCGATTTTCTCAAATCTGTCACTTTTGTGATGATCAGATTGGTCAACTTTACAGCATAACCACTTCCCCTCATCATGTTCCAGGTTTAGAGACACTATTCATATTAAAAAATATAAGTTGTTTACTCTAGCTAAAGCTACCACTGACTGTCCAACATCCACTGAGGACTTGCTTCCTACGTCTTTTGGCATCACGCTCAGCTTTTTTTTTATTCTGCAAGCGCCTTTTTACTACTGCTACATCCGGAACGTTGTACCAGCCACGAAACTTGCTGGAAACTACTAGCTCATCTTCTGAGCTTTCTTCATCCAAAAGCAACACTCGCTCCAACATGTTTTGTTCTTCCATCGAGCACGAGTCACACAGGGAGGCAGCAGACCTGCAGCATGCGAAGCAAATAAACAGCAAGAAAGTCACCATTCAAAATCACCATCCACTGAAGGAGATGACTCCCATCCTAGGGCGGTATATTGGCTGTTTTCATATGACACATGGAAAACATGAGTAACTCTTGGAGAATTTCGGGGAAAACATCCTGAATTGGCTGTGCTTGATTGCTTTATGCCCAAGAATGACCGAAGAGATTGCTTGCCATCTTTAGCCATATGGCGTAGAGGCCGCTTACCAACGGTTGGGTCATAAGCTGGATAGCTATGTTAGCTATGTTGGAGGCTGAATAGCCATGATTGCACAGATTCTGTCCTCCATGATGAATAGACCTTTGAGATATGGTGTCTGATGAATCAATACTTTTGACAACAACTCAACCTTTAGGTATGATGAAGAGCTGATGATCTTTGCTGCAATGCAATTGTTTGATGCGTACCACTGAAATGCCTTGTGATATAATAATCTCACTGCATAGGCTTTGTTCAATGGCGGTATGATCAGATATGTAATGATCCATGAAGACAAGATGACCGGTATGGCTTATTCAGCAGGCATGATTACTTCAAAGAGATGCCAATACACGGATACATTTCAAGACATAAGGGCAATAGACTTATTATGTAGTCTTCAAAGGCAGCTAGCATTTATGCTGCATTGGTCAGCTTAGTGGCTTTGACCTATCTAGGTGTTGTACTCAGGCCGTAGCCTGCATATTGCATTGAGTAATCTTGACACCTTTAATGATCCAATCAGATGATATGTATGAAATATCAAGAATGGTTGCCCCTTTCAATGATCATCGGTGGCAGAGGCTATAGTGCTTGCACCGTGTCAATATACAATTCTAGTCTGGATACATGTTAGACCAGATGTATACAATGTCTAGGTCTTCAAAATCAAGCTCATATGTATGTCATGGCTGATGACCTTAGAAATGTTTGATACATATATGTGTCAACTTCATGGAGTTCTGCATGGTTTGACTGATATATAGTCACGATTACCAAAACAAAAACAATGATGCAACTTACTTTGTTTTATTATTTGTCTTTATTATTTATTTGGTTTTTAGTTGTATTTTTAGCTTATCATCTTCCCCCCGCAAGGAAGTGTATTGCTAGGCGGTTGTCAAGCGCCGTTTAAATACAACAGAGGTCCGACCTCTATGTGATGACGTGAAAGCTTACTATGAAGCTGGACAGCAGTTCTCGGGATGCAGCCCATTGCACCGAAGGTGCATTGCAGTCGTTGGGATGCAGCCCGAATTCACGTCATCGGCGTGGGTCATATAGTGCCCATGCATGTGCTGCATAAAATACAACACTACCCTCCAGCGGCGAAGTGGTTTGCTATTACCATCATCGTATGCTGTGGGATATCAAATATATGATCAGAGAGCATGGTAATATATGTACCATGTTTGTCAATATCGGAGAGACTGTGTCTTCTTTAAAATCCTTTGACTATATGTATAATGGTGTTGTGCTGATGTCAACACCTTCTCTCTGAGTGATTTATTGATTTCAGATGTGATGTGGTAGCAGTCAACCTTGTCCGCTTGTACCGGAGGTTGTATGAATTGTGTCCACGTCATTGGCACGAGTCATATTGTGTCCATGCATACGCGATCTCAGCGCAGGTCACAATACAGTGCCCGAGCATACGCGATTTTAGCGTAGGTCACATTGTGCCTCAATTTATTACATCTGAGAATATCTATTACTCATCTTTGTGAGTTTAGACAGCATTGTACTGATTGCAATGCTTTTTCTGATGATTTATATATCACAGGTTATACCAAATGTGATGATCAGTCCAGTGCAAAATATGTCACCGGAATGTACAGGGATTGTGAATGATTGCAATCCAGCCGGAGGAATAATCTCAACAGCTATTCTGTACTAATGAATTCATCGGAGTTATACTCATTTTGACGATTCAAAACCCATGTCATTTGTAGTGATGACAACTCATATGAATATATGGGGGTTTCCTCAGAATGCTTTTATGTGATGTCAACATATTATGAACAATTCACTTGCATCTCAGGACAAAGGAGTTACGCTTGGAAGGTCTTGCATGGTGGTCACCAACAGTTATCAGCTGTTATTCGGGTGCCATATTCTGCCTTCAGCACTGGGACTATATCAACCAGTCTTACAGCGATGCACTTGTCCTTCCCACTCTTATGTACGGCTATAGTGCCAAAGTGTATCAGGTGGGATATATATACATTATATAACTATCATCTTCTGATCCAGGATATGCAATTAAGCATGGTATCAGGTTATATGTTATGTATATAGTTCAGCATTCCAAACTTACTCGAGGATGTAAATGCTGAGCAATAGTCAACTTATAGTCATTGGGATGTAGTTTCCCATCCGATTTTACACTTTGTTAGTGATGGTGGATTTAACGTTGTACAGATTTCAACGTTACTTGTGGATGCAGTGGTTTTATCAAAAGCAATCCATCAGAAATCACCAGATCGGAATATAAAATGGATATGTGTGTGATCCTATCCACCTTCTTCCCTCCTTGAGGAAGTGTAAACACATAGGCAGGTCAGTTGCCTATATATCTTATGATATAGCATGCAGTCCTTATAGGAAGCAGCAAATACAGTTTTAGGGTTGCAGCCCTACAGTTCTTGGGTTGTAGCCCTGCAGTTTTTGGGTTGTTGCCCTACAGTTCTTGGGTTGTTGCCCGAAATATTGTCATGTCCGTGCTGATTTCAGCATGACAAATATGCCAAACACGAAGTGTTTCCTATTATATAGGTGGCATTTAGGGTATGTTACGTTACATTGACCCTTATCTCCCACAGTGATGTTAGGGTGTTACTTGCCATCAGTAACCCTAAAATATGTTAAATTAAAGCAGTATAAACATTTTGCAAAGATATTTAAGCAAACCTGCATTTAATTTTTCACTGTGTGTCACGTGGTTTTTTAGAGGTACGTTACACCCCTGACACACACACGTGATTTTAAGGGTGTTACAGGGTGTTACAGGTGCTGTAATATTTTGGGCATATTTATCAATAGCTGAATAATCAGATCAGCGAAAAAAATCAACCCGAATTTTTCATTTTGAAATCATGCGTGTGAACTTTTCACGCATTTCGTTACAGCCAATATGTACACCCCTATATATTACACACCTAATATCTAGGGTGTTACACGAGATATGACCATGGTCATTATGTTTTTCTGATACCTTAATAGGTATAAAATCATAATTTGAAATAAAATGGGGTCGAAATTTCAATTTTGAAATTTATCGCCAACGATTTTCACCCATTTTGCACCTTTTTGGCCATTTAATTATATCACCACAGTAATATATCTCGATGTGTGTGGAAGCTGCAAGTTACAGAACTACTGCAACTTACTTCACTTTTGCACATGATAATTTTCATGGCATAATAGTGAATATTTCTGATGGTCAACATCTGTGGTTGATCATAAATATGGGTTTTACTGATTTGAAACCCATGGAAGTTAATTCACTTCCTGGTGATTTATAGGTGTATCAACTTGTAAGCGGATTAACCACTTTAGTGATAACTTGTCAGAACCTATGATATATTTGGGCATATGGCTGTGCACTAAGAGCATATCAAAGTGATATCTCTAGATTCCAAATATATCAGGACACAGCTTGATAATAATCTAAGCAGTTCAACACAACACAATGTGTGTGTGTGTGTGTCCCCAACAACCTATGTCAGTCAGTTCAATATGTAAGTACTGATTTGAGTAGGTACATGCATTTTGTGCTGATCATTACTTAATCAATTGTCACAATGCATTGAGGTTGTTGTTCTTGCTCCAGCGATAATGAAAAGGTATGGACAGTGTTCGGCAGTTACCAGCTGCTTTGTGAACACCTTATACTGCCTTCGGGTCTGGAGATATTCTCCATCCAGCCCTTCAGCATGTAGTTTTATCCTGTTACCTTAACTATCGCCATCACTGACATCCAACACGCACATGTGTTTGTTGGATGGTATCTATATTATCATACACATAGTTGATATTATAGTTGATCATTTCACTTACTGAGTCAGTGAATGTCATTATACATACCACAGTCAATGGTGTGTGCATTGTGCAGGTACTTGCTGATTTAGTACATGCAGGTGTGTGTGTGGAACTTTACTACACACTTGTATACAGGTGATAATGGCATTACAATATACCAAGATGATTCATCATGCAGGATGATCTGTATACCAAGTACTGAATAAATCCAACATGATATATATCAGATTAGTGTTTATTGTAATCCTGCATACTCTCATTTACAATAATGAGTTGCTTGATTTATTTTACATGTAGCTCCGGTGAGCATTCCATTCAGTGATCCATCATAGAACGATCATGCTCATCCCAAATCCTTCGTCAGAGCATGTCGAGCTAATTATGATGTTAAGATCACCTTCAGGCACCTTACACTTACATGATTCCAATATAGCTTTCATGCACTGCAGTATGCTTTGTGCAATGTATAATGTATTGTGATGTGATGCTAATATTCCAGTTGTTATCATGATCAAACTGGTGATATATATTACAGCTGTTACCGTGGTCAAGCTGTATGAATGATGCATGCACAATTCACAGTGTTGCAGTCACTCAGTATATAATGTATATGTAGTGTAATGCATAGGTGTTGCATGCACTCATTATATACTTCATGATGGCGTATACTGCAAGTCAAGTATATGTGCATGTGTGTGTGCTGCAATCATTGCAATCTCCGCACACTCTAATCTTGCACACATTATTATGTTGCTGCTGAGTATTTATGATCTGTCATGTTGAGCATGTACGTGTGTGTAAGCTATTCACACAGCATTTATGCAGTTCACACTCTTGATTGCAAGTAAGTATACAAATCTGACAGTGAATAAATTGCAATATCTCAGCAGACATCAGAGTATTGTGTGGCATGCTGCAATATTATCATCATGCGTCCGTTCATGATTATCCCTGTAAGTATACACATATTTTGCAGAGGATATCGTGACGCGCGCATATGATGCGCAGATGATTATTGCAACTATCAATAACGACGGTATGTTGATGACATTTGCATATTGACATCGTCATCATAAAACTGCAAAATGATTGTCGTGCGCTGCAAGTGATTTATTGCAATCATGAAAATCGCGATGTGCGCGCTGCTGATAGAGAGCATATCTTGTCGCCGTATGCATAGCATATGATACGAATGCTAATTTTCGCGCGGATTATGATTCCGCTGATGATTGTCGTGTCCGCATCTCATACTGCGAATTTCTTACAGCTGCGAATCATTTCTGCGCGTACATATGGTCGCCGTGCATACATTTCTTACAGCTGCGAATCGCTTCTGCGCGCATATGTGATCGCCGTGCATTTGTATGCCGCATGCACACCTTTTTGCGCAGTATAGATGACGCTCAGCTGCTGTGTACGATCTGCGGATGCGACGATTATCCTCGCGCACTCTATTCGCTTTTGCAGCGGTCAGTATATGCAGTATATCAATGTTTATGCGATTGCGTCGCCAGATATGATTTGCGCTCCGCAACCTGCATACACAAAATTTTGATATCTATGCTGCACTCACACTAGAGTTCTCGTTTCTCGCCTTGACGATCGAATACCAACTGATAAGGACGCACAAGCGAACCTTAAGATATATATGATATAATAAGATAGCGCAGGTGTTATTGAACAGTAACACGCGCACAGCTTATGAGCGGGTGATGAGTGCAGACTTCGTCCGAAGATACTGCTATAGCACAACGCTATCTCATCTATACCGAATGCCTCCCATCTCACAGATGGTACCGCTATTGGGTTGTGAACCCGAGGCATTGGTTGAACGACTAGTATCGGCAGAACGAATAATGCGTTCGCCATATGATACTCGCATGCTTGTTCCGCACATGCTAGAAGCGAAGATGATTTCTTCTCCGAACCGTTCGGTACTTCAAGATAGCATCTTGCTTCGCCATTCTCGAGTCCGACATACGGCCTCTCGATGATAGGTGTCATTCAAGTCTTTCCTTGAATAAATGACAGATGACGTGACTTATCATCTCGATGACATGTACAGTCATAGTCGACCGTACTGACGACTGTCTGTCATTATAATATATGACATGACTCGACATGACATGACATGGTATGACATGTCTGACATGTCTGACATGTCTGACAGGTATGACACGTATGACATGTATGACATGTATGACACATGTGTCATCGGTCATAACCCTGACAACAACGCTACATGCTGGAAATGACACCCTGACTAGTTCGTACAGTCAGGTGTCATATTCAGTGTGTCATCTTCGGTGATCAGCTTGTGCGACAAACTTATAAGAAAGTAGATATATTGGCAATATATTTACTGCCAGAAAGATGTCAGAGGCACAGTGAGGTAGGGTTCACGGTTGTCTAAAGTCAGATTAAACGTAAGATACTCGGGTTTTATATGTCGGACACACGGTGACACACGAGCGGAGCAACGGGCAGGCACTGCAGGTGACATCCGAGCAGGCGAGGGGTGACACAGGGCACCACAGACCTCTCCCCTTATGGGGGGTGAAAGTCAGTGTTCCCATGACACCACCTCACCCCGAAGGTGGGAGGTGCACTGCAGGGCCAGCCGGTACTCCCGGGCAGGCGGCTAGGAGAAATGTAATGTTACTCTAGTTACTAGCCAACTCGTGATTGTCAATCGAGGTTTCAATCTAGGCAGGCTAAAAAACGGCGGCGGCGGCGCTCTCAATGATGTGAAGCACCAGCCCATCGTCGTGGATCAACCGATGCCCAAGCGAAGCCAAAGCCCACAATGGCGTGGCACCACCAGAGCAGATGAGCCGAAGTAGGGGGGGCGAGAAGGGCGAAGGTGGAAAATGCGGTGAGCGTGCTCAACGAACGCGCTGCACACAGCAAAGGTGAGGATCGAGGAATTGGAATGGGAGTGGGCGGTGGTGATAACACCACCACACACCACCAGATGACGGCCAAGGGATGCGTCGGGTGAAAGCGGAGAATGCGGAGAGGCGAGATCGTAGGGGTCAAAGTCCTGGTCGTCGATCAAGCCAAAAATGTCGGAGTCGAGGTTGGTGCCTGGCGAACAAGCTCCACCAGACACCACCAGGTCGCAACCAGGGGTAAGATGTTGTCGATGTAGTCGTAAAGGTACCAACGCTGAACGCGTAGCGGCCATACGTACACGCTGGAGTGAGGCGGCCATGGCCACAGACTGCAGACTGCAGAATCTGCAAACCCAATGATAGGGTTCCCAAGCGAAAAAATAACTTGTCGTAAAATCAACCGAATCCAGCGATGGAAGGGTCAATTCGGGGTAGATTTTCGCGGGGAACACGGCGGTGAGGTCAAAAACGTCGTGCGGAAAGCCAATTTTCCGGCAGCAGAGGTGCTGCTGGCCAGAGTGTCGAAGGCGTAACGTAAAATCTCGTAAAACCAACCAAATCAGATGATGAAAAGGTCAAATTGCAGTAGAATTTCGCGGGGAAAACTTCGGTGAAGTCAAAATAGGCGTAAGGTAAGCCACTTTTGCTGCAGTTCAGGTGTTGTCGTCCAGAGGTTGAAGAACACAAAGGAATTGTCGGTTATAAAGTAGTGTCGGTCCAGCTGAAATTTGACGCACGGAAAGTGCGTTAAGCGCCGGTAAATGCGGATTGTCGGTAAAAAAATGACGGGAGTGACCGATGTGAAAACAAGCCGGTCGTTGTCAAAAGTGTCGGCTAGTAAGTGTCGGCTAGTAAATGTCGGCTAGTAAATGTCGGAATTGTCGGCTAGTATAGAATCACAGGGCGTGAAGCGGACGGAAGACCGATGAAAACACCACCACTGAACGTGGGTGGGCTATAACCTTATAAGAAAGTAGATATATTGGCAATATATTTACTGCCAGAAAGATGTCAGAGGCACAGTGAGGTAGGGTTCACGGTTGTCTAAAGTCAGATTAAACGTAAGATACTCGGGTTTAATATGTCGGACACACGGTGACACACGAGCGGAGCAACGGGCAGGCACTGCAGGTGACATCCGAGCAGGCGAGGGGTGACACAGGGCACCACAGACCTCCCCCCTTATGGGGGGTGAAAGTCAGTGTTCCCATGACAAACTCAGTATATATGTGTATTATCCGAGCTTTATCTTGAGTTCGTTGTTTCACCGTCGGCGCCGTTCCCCTTCGTGCAATCGCTGAGTTTCCAGCAGGTTATGGGACCACTTCACGCTTGCGTGTTGTGTATTTTAGCTTAGAATTTTATTTTGTATCGTCATATTTTTTCGAGAGAGTGTGACCGCGCCTTGTGGCTCGCTCAGATTAGATTCTTCGCTATAGCTTGGTTCTCCGCAAGTGTCCGAGAGTATCTACGACGGGGTGGACTCCTACGATTTTTTGTTACGTTATTTCATTTCGGGATCTCATTTTCTTTGATGGATTCGCAGCAGATGTCTTCGAGTGAGGAGCTTACAGCTCTTTTGGCATCTATTGACTCTGGTTTTGAGAGAGTTCTTTCTCTCAAGCGGTCTCGGCTTATTTCACTGTGCTCTTCTTTGCACACAGTTGTTTCGCATTTTCGTACGCCGCAGATTTCTCCGCAGATTTTGACCGCAGATCCGCCGATTATTTTGGAGATTATTGTTTCAGATAGCACACAGGTTGGTGGTGCTGGTTCCGATGATTTCGCGAGTTCTGCTGTTTCGCTCTGTGAGACAGGCGTCGGGGATGCGCCCGCAATTCTTTCCACAAAGTCAGTTTCAACTCAGATTTCGACCACGAGACCCTTGCCTAGTATTGCTAGGGCAAGAGACATTGTGCCACAGACCCCTCCTGTACGCACAGAAGTTCATTACGTTCATGCGCCCCCTCTTGTGACGCCTCCCTATATGGGCTCTGGGGACCAGCATTTTGAGGAGCGGGAAAGTAGTGATGAAGATGAATCGCAGTACCCCTTGGGTATTACGATGACTCTGACAGTTGTGAAGAGGGAGAGGTGGAGCGTCATGGCCACTTGGCCGCTCCGTATTTTCCGTCAGAGCAGTTGGAACGGGATGAAACTCTGAACACAGGTTTTCAGAGCGAATCTTATGGCGGAGTTTTGGACCCTCTCTCTGGAGGGGAATTTTTACCGCATCCCGAGTTATCAGTTGGCACTGTTTCTTATGTGCAAGACGCTATTCCAGAAAACGAAATCTTATCGCATTACGAAGAGTACACTGCTGAAGAGTGGGCTGCTTGGGAGGCCGGAGCCCATGCATCTCACGACAGACGACACTGGTGGTGCTGGATTTTATGATGAGTATGAATATTTTGAGAACTCTGCTTCCGATGATTATTCTGATGGTTCCTATTAATCTTAAACAGACAGGCGGTGCTCCCTTTTGCAATTCTCCACCACTTGCTGTAGTTTTGGACCGAAGAATGTTGTATTATTTCTCACCACTTGCGGGCAACTTTTCAAATCAAGACGAGCACATTTTGGCAGAGGCCTTTTCAGTTCGCAGGAGAATTAAAAGCTAAACCGACAGGCAGACTTATTTTTTACATTCTCCATCACATTGTTACGGCTAAACATACAAGCGCCGCGATATATTATCAATATACAAAAGTAACACTGCAAAGTTGAACAGCAATGCAAGTGTACGTATGAGCGGAATTTTGTGAGTGCAGTCTCCGTAGAAGATCTGCTGAAGCACAACGCTTCCTCACTTTTATACCTACGTCACCCATCATCTTAGATGGTACCGCCATTGGGTTGTGAACCCGAGACGTAGGTTGAACGACCAGCATGGTAGTAACGACTAGTTCGTTCATGCTGCACATGCGAGTTCTGCGCATGCTGAAAGCTAAAGATGGTTCTTGGTTTGTTTCCAAGATGTATCTTTGCTTTGCCATCTTCGAATTCAATCATACGAACTCTCGATGACAGGGATGCCTGATGATATGACATAATCATCTGGCGACATGTACAGTCATCGTCGACCGTACTGACGACTGTCATAAATGTATGACGCGACTCGACCTGTACAGTCATGATCGACCATACTGTCGACTGTCATAATAATATATGACATGACCGACTGTCATAATAATATATGACATGACATGACATGACATGAAATGGTATGACATGTATGACATGTATGACACGTATGACATGTATGACACATATGTCATCGGTCATAACCCTGACAGATCTCCCCTCTTAAGAGAGTTGTGACCTCACAACGGGCATACCTTTGTATATGTCTTTGATGTCTTTGTTGTTGTCGCTTCTTGCTGGTACCAGTCTTCTTACACCGATTTGAGGCGTCCCTCATGGTGTTTTTAGGTTATTGGGGGGAACTGAGTCCACTTTAGTCCCTCACCTTAGGCATTTAGCCATACAGTCCTTAGGATGCAGCCCACCTTTCCGGAAATCGTATCGTTGAGTGACGTTCCAAGGTTCAATGAAGAGCGTTTTCGCGATACAATCCTACGCTGGATTACTGATTGATCCACACGTTATCATGTATGTGCTAGACGATTCAAAGCATCCGAAGTCTACGTTACGGATTATTTGCGCTAGCCGTCGTCGCCTTTGCGCGATCGATGATCCCACGATTATAACGAATTATATTCGAACGATTCTCGGCCTGATATAGTGCACCCAACTCTTCCTCCCCTCCTTAAGCTACTTTGGAGGATCCTAGGCGGTGATGGGGAGCCCGATTTCGATAATAAACGAACAAAGGGGCTTGTTTTAATGCAAACGGAGCGGCCCTGCTTAACGGAATTGGACTTATAATCCTTAACCGGTCTGCTCAACTCCTCAATATTTTTGTCCAGTACGCACGCTTTGACGAACATCTATCGCGATGAGTGAGAATGAATTCGCCACGTACTAATGTGAAATTTATTTAGTCATGTTTGTCAATCACAACTTAGGATCACAACTCCTTCTACCTCAGTCATTATCTCCGGTAGCTTCGGATGACTGGCCAAGAATCCGATGACAAACCACGGTTTTGGCAAAGGTAGCATTTAGCAGTTTTTTATTTATCCACAGATATGATATCTCGCATGTGTGCGTATCTGTGAAAGGGTATGATTTTGAACAAGGCTCACTACACCTTTAGCAAGGAAGGATCAATTCCTGCTTCAATGCAACATAATGATAAACATTAAGAGCAAGGTTGTATAGATGATCGACATGTATTAATATATATTACAAGAAGTAAGGGCATAAGGCTTAATATAATGTTTAGCCTTCATAGGCAGCTATAATGTCTGCTGCATTGGTCAGCTCTGTGGCTTTGACCCAGGTGTCATGCTCAGGACCGTAGCCTGCATATCGTACTAAATAGTATTTGACACCTCTAGTGAACTTATCCGAGAGTATATTTGATATCTCAAATAGTGGTTGCCCTTCTTCGGTGATCATCTGTGGCAGAGGCAAAGGTGCTTGAATCGAGTCATTGTACAGCTCTAATCTGGAAACAGGCTGTACCGGATGAATACGGATATCAAGATTTCCGAAATCTAACTCGTATGCACGTCCATGGCTAAGCACTTTGGAAATGGTGAACGGCCCAATATATGGCTGCTTAAAGTGTCTGCCTGCCTCTGTCAAACCAGTCCATTGAATAAACTCGGTCCGTAAAAGAACTTTCTGCCCGACTGCGAACTGCTTAGGCATGTGAGTCTTATTGAATCTGGCTTGGCTAATTTCTGCTGCTCGGAAAATGTTGTCTACCGCGTTGGCATGAACAGCCGAGTACTGGTCAAAATGATCTCGAATAGCTTCTTGTATTGGAACAGGAGCTTCTGGCGGGATAGTAATAACCAGATCATGAGGCGAGAGTGGTTGCGCCATCGAGTCGAGATAAAATGGTGAATAACCAGTTGATGCAGAAACGGTATTGTTAATTGCAAACTCCACCAGAGGCAACTTGTCCTCCCACGAATTGGCTGAAGTATCATTGCAACAACACCTGAAAATGAAAATGCTACTAATCAGTTTGTAAACCAGAGGATGGTGATGTTATTCAGGGCACGATAATCACAACACATCCTCCACTTTCCCCCTGGCTTAGGAGCGAAAATGATTGGGCATCCATATGGCGATGATGATGGACGAAGGATACCCAACTCGACATATTTGATGATTTGCCGTTTGAGTTCCTCCATCATGGGTGCTGGAATGGTGCGTACTGGTTGTGAAGGAGGCTTATGTCCAGGTTCGATGTCGAT
Source organism: Cymbomonas tetramitiformis (assembly GCA_001247695.2). Lineage (NCBI taxonomy): Eukaryota > Viridiplantae > Chlorophyta > Pyramimonadophyceae > Pyramimonadales > Pyramimonadaceae > Cymbomonas > Cymbomonas tetramitiformis. The sequence continues at coordinate 37,949 of LGRX02035609.1, read as the reverse complement.
TCTATGATATCCACCTTCAAACCGCTCTGGCCTATGACCAGCCGGAAGATCCTCTTGGAAAACGTCTGAAAAGTCTTCTCTCACTTGATCACGTGCTGCTGTGACCTCGGGGTCTTCCATTGTGGTGTCTGAGTCTGATGCTGCAAAGACCAATTCACCATCGACCTCGGAGAGGAAAAAGAGATATGCTACGGCTTCTTCAGCCGAACCACTGGATCGAATGCGACGGAGATGTTTCCTCATAGTGGTGGCACTGACCAATTCCATTTCAGGAAGGCCATCTGAGTCTGGAGTCTGCTCAACTCTGGACAATACTGTGCGAATACTGGAGCCTGATGAATGCTTCCTAGTGATCGTCAGATTTTTGGTCTGAAAGTCAATATGTGGATTCCTCCTCTCCAACCAATCTTGACCCAGAATGACAGTGAATGGTTTCATGTCAATGATGTAGAGATCTACTGAATCCTTATACTTGCCCAGCGTGAATGTAGCATTGGGAAGATAGGATGTACAGGGTAATTGGCTTCCTCCAGCCAACCCCACTGAGAATGATGATGAATCTGATGGTGATATACCCAGCTGAGAAGCAAATTGTCTGTCGATAAAAGATGATGTGGCTCCTGGATCAACCAAAATGTGAGTATTCTGTCCATGGACTTTCCCCTTATACAGCAACAGCTTTTTCTGCGATTTCAGCTGTGCTGTCTGAGATTGCATCTGTGCGATGTTTTCTGTGGGATTATCCATCTGCTGAAACTGTAGTGTCAGTCTGGATAGGACTTCCTCTGAAATACTCTCAATCTGGCCACTTGCTTCAGTGGCATTTTCTGGCTGATCTACCCTCGGGGTGCTCTCATCACCGGTACTTGTGCAGTACCCGGAGAGTTTCCCTGAGCTGGAGCTGCTGGAACTGGAGCTGCTGGATCTGAAGTTGCAACTGCTGCATTGATACTATGCTGATTTTTTAGTTCCTTGACCAGGGTGTTGATTGTGTTAATGAGTTTGTTAGACCCATCTTTTGCACCCTGATTCTTCTGTGGCTGTCTCTGATTCTGAAAGGGATTCTGTGCTGGTGGCTTGCCTTTGATCTGCTTTCCATCATTGGTAGTGGTGGCCCAACAATCCTTCTCGATGTGACCTGGTCGATCACAACGATGGCAAGTCTTATTCTGATTCTGTTTCTGTGATTGTCCTTTTCCTTTTCCTTTTCCCTTGCCTTTGCCACTTTTTCCTTTATTCCTATTCTGATTGGACTTCTGACTGTCATTCTGTTTCCAATTCTGATTTTTGGATCTGTCATATGGCTTATTGCCACGTCCTCTGTCCTTATCCTTTTTGGCTGGCCCTCCAGATGACTGTTCCTTCTGCCCTCGATAATGAAGAGTCTCTGATTGCTTCGAATGAACAACATAGTTCAAGTCGAGCAATATCTGTGTGGTTAGTGACCACGACATATTATTCCTTTCTGTTTCTGTCAGGAATCGTAAATGAAACTGTCTGCGACGTTCCGGATCTGCGCTGTTGACGAATCTGTCCTTTATCAACACGTCTTCCAGTTCAACTGCTGCCAGTGCAGCCAGTGAAGTGAATGTGCGTAGATAATCTGAAAAAGTCTGGTTTTCCTGTTTCAGTGACATTAGGTGTTTTTTAGCCACTGATCTTTTATGGGGGTTACCAAACTGTCTGAGGAAAATCCCTCTGATTCCTGCAAATGTGGCATCTGGTTGATTTGCCACGACCTGGAAATAGTGTCGATCATTATTCTGTATGAAGGTCAGGAAAACTGTGATCAAGTCTTTATCTGGAACTCCTGGATACGTGAATTGGAAGTATCTATCCACGGTTTCCAACCAAACCTCTGCGTCCATTCCTGATTTGTACTGGTTTGGTGGTGCCATTTTCACTTTGGGAACCAAACTGGATGGAGATGGTGCTGGTGCTGTATCTGGATCTGTGAAAATCATTGGAGGATTGTCTTTAGTATATTCTTCATCTGGTTCCTGAGGCTCGTTTTCAGGATCTCGATATCTGCTCATATCAGGCTTCATTCGGCTGATATTGTCGAAGAACCCTATCTTGTCGAATCTGGTCTGGGTATTATCATAACCAGCGTGCCATTTCGGGATCTTGAAACGACTGTATGCATCATATGAGCCTAAGATGTCAAAGAACCATGTAGACGGATCTGCATTGATGGGTGGAATATCTGGATCTTCTGCTTCTGCCATCTAATAAAGACAAAACACAACACCAAAATCTCTTCAGCTAACTGAGTGTGTGAAGATATATATATACCTATGTTATATATGGTATATCTGTATATTATGATGAGGTTATGCATGTACATATATCCACCTTCTTCCCCCCTCAAGGAAGTGTGTGATACAGTGGCAGTTGTCAATTGCCAATACCTCATTCAGCATGCATTCCTTATAGGAATCAGCTGTTACAGTTTTAGGGTTGCAGCCCTACAGTCCTTGGGTTGTAGCCCTGCAGTTTTTGGGTTGTTGCCCTACAGTTTTAGGGTTGTTGCCCATAGTATTATCATGTCTATGATGATTTAGCATGATATAATAATGCCAAAAAACGAAGTTTTACGAAATAAAACTGGCATTTTAGAGCATATATAGTTACAGTGGCCCTGTTACTCAACACAGTGTTTAGGGTGTTACTTGATATCAGTAACCCTAATACAGGTAAAAAATAAGCAGTATAACGTTTTTGCAAAGATTTTTAAGCAAAACTGCATTTAATACCCACATAAACGTAAAGTGTTTTTTAGGAGGTACGTTACACCCCTGTTACACACATTTAATTTTAGGGTTGTTACAGGGCGTTACACATGCTGCATAAATCAAGGATTGTTATTTGATATATAAATATTCATTTTAGTAAAAAAATCAATCCAAAATTTTCAAAATGTTGTTTTACGTATTTAACGTAGAGCATTTTGAGCGATTTATTGCCATAGCAATAGCGTTACCCATATATATTCAACACCTAATATTTTAGGATGTCACACTGATATGACATGCGTCATTATGATTTTCTGATACCTTAATAGGTATAAAATCATAATCTTACATAAAATGGGCACACATTTTTCATTTTGAAATTAAACGTGGAGCTTTTTCACCTATTTTATAGCTTTTTTCAGCTGTTTGAAATATTGCTGTGGTGACATATTTCAGTGTAAATGTGATATGTAAGTACAGAATCATTACAAGGAACTTCACTTTTGCATATGACATTTTTTCATAGCAAATAAGTGAGTTGTGCTGTATATCAACATTTACAGTTGACAGCATTCTGGGTTTTACTGATTTAAACCCATGCACAGCAAATGTACTTTTCTGGTTATGTATATATTAATCAACTTAAGTGGAAACAGCCACTTTAGTGATATTTCTCAACCTATGATTTGTTTGAGCATAGGTCTGTGCTCTTAAGATTTATCAAAGTGATATATCTCATTTGGAACAAATCTGGACTTTGCTGGATACAATCACAGCAACTTCACACAACACATTTATGTGTGTGTGAATGTCCTTTACACTATTGTCAGAAATCATGTGAAAACTGATCTGTATGTTACATGCAAATTGAGCTGATCAATTCTGAATCAACTATCATAATGCAATGTACTTGTTGTAGTTGCTCCAGCTGATATGTGAGACGAGTGGACAATGCTCAGCAGTGACCAGCTGCTTATTTGAGCATTGTATAATGCCTTCGGGTCTGGAGATATTCTCCATCCAGCCCTTCAGCATGGTTTCTTATCCTGTTCCCTTATGTATCGCCATCACTGACACTTCCACGCACATGTGTTTGGAAGTGGGATCCATATTATCATACATAATATAGTTAATTTATTCACTTTGAGTCAGTGAATCTTAACATGTATGATGAATGCTTGGTGATGTGCAGTGTATGGTACTACTGATTAGTACCTAGTGTGTGTGTTCACTTTTATACACTTACAAGAAGATAAGTTCTGGGTATTTCAACATTCCCAAACAGTTTATCATGCAGGATGATAATCAGCATACCATGTACTGAATGAATCTAGCATGATATATATCAGGTTAGGGGTTGTTGTAGTCCTGAGATCATCTCATTCACAATAATGCGTTGCTGGTTTATTTCACATATAGTTCCGGTGAGCAATCCTTTCAGTGATCCACAATAGAACGATATGTGGTCCGAAGAGTATCTCGACTCCACCGGGTCATAACGAGCTAATTATTGTGTTGAGATCATTGAATAGGCACCTTACACTATATGGGTTCGAATATAGTTAACATGCACAGCAAGTATGCTTATGTGCATGTCTGATGCATTGTAATATAATGTCACATATTCCAGCTGCTAACGTGATCAAGCTGGTTTATACATAACATCTGCTAACGTGATGCATACACAACTTACAATATTGCAGTCACTCAGTATAGAATGTATACATGGTGTAATGCTGCATGTTGGTGCGTGCTGCATGCTGGTGTGTGCTGCATATACTCATGTGCTGCATGTTGGTATATAATGCAATCATTGCAAACTCGGTATATACATCTTTTGCACACTATATTGCAATAAGCATACAAATGCTGACGGTTTGAAATATTTCTGCAGTCATCAATATGTGGTGTAAAATGCTGCAGTATAGTAATCATGTGTCCGTCATGCATCCATCCAAAATATCCCTGCGAGTATACAATTATTCTGCAGAGGATATTGACGCGCGCAACATGGCATATGTACGGATGGCGGACACTGTAGACAAATGAATGTCTCGCTGCATGTAGATACATTAGGAATCATGCGCCCTAAAATCGTGCGTTTATTGCATCCGATGAAATCATGACAGGTGCACATCGCGCTGACGAGCTAAAAATCATCGTACGAGCGGATTATTGTATACGATTCAAGCAGATCATTTGCGAAAATCGATGTTGCCAATTATTTCACAAAGTATCTCATTGTCGCCGGTGTATTGTCGCATAAATGAATGCGATCGCGCTGTTTAACGAAATTTCGTACGTCCATTCGCAGCTGATGCGAATCATACGTACTGACGGTCATTTTTCACTAGCGCATCTGCATCTCGCATACCGTGACAATCCTGCAAATTTTGACATCATATGTATACGATCCGTATACTGTGCGCACACCTTGTCGCTTATAGTACTAAGACGATTTCTCTGCGAATGCTGTCAGCTGCGGATATGTTCGCGATGATCAATCCTCGCGCAATCCTTATGCTGTCGATATTCGAGCGTATTTATTATTCGGTTTGCAGATATTCAGTATAACTGCGAGCGCTGTTGCTTGTATGCGCGAACCTGCAACCTGCGAACAATGTGATATATACAATATCTAACGCTGCACTCACTTGAGTTCTCGTGTTCGTGCCTTGACGAGTTTAGAATACCATTGTTACGGCTAAACATACAAGCGCCGCGATATATTATCAATATACAAAAGTAACACTGCAAAGTTGAACAGCAATGCAAGTGTACGTATGAGCGGAATTTTGTGAGTGCAGTCTCCGTAGAAGATCTGCTGAAGCACAACGCTTCCTCACTTTTATACCTCACATGCAGACAGGCGAGATCTGTGGGAGCACCCACCACTAGCTGGCAAGGACGCATTTTGACCGATCAGATTTTATTTTAGCGAGATCTCTCGCTTTAGCAAGTATCATTTTTTTTGCTTAAGGGTAGGGTGCCGGAAGGCTTCAAAACATTTTCTGGAATTAAAGTTGATAGCAAATCCCATATTTAATCGATAAATAAAATAATTACTTTCAAAAATTCCTAGAGGCGAAATTTGCAACATGACCCCCTATTTTTATTGGCTAGGGTCCAAGAATGGGGTGTCGACGTGGTATCAAAAAAATCTGAGGCGATTCTATCGAACCAATTTCGAGATCTATTTTTTGTAGAATAAAAACAAGCAGATTAAGTATATACAATTGCCATAAAAATTATATCTCGAAAATGATTCGATAGAATCGCCTCAGATTTTTTTGATACCACGTGGACACCCCATTCTTGGACCCTAGCCAATAAAAATAGGGGGTCATGTTGCAAAATTCTGCGCTATAATTTTCAACAGGTGGCATCTTTACAATGTAATTTTAATTCTGCTAAGTATGGAAATTGTAATCAGTATTTTTTAATTCGTGGGAAGCTGGCACCCTACCCTTAAGCTCTCATCGACCACTTGTGACTTTTCTAGCTTCTAGGCTTAACAATCTTGCATCTTACACTGTAAGCCTAGTAGCTAGGGTGGTGTGTTGTCACAAGCTGTCCACCTCAGATGAGGTGGTGTGCTGGAAATGACACCCTGACTAGTTCGTACAGTCAGGTGTCATATTCAGTGTGTCATCTTCGGTGATCAGCTTGTGCGACAAACTCAGTATATATGTGTACCTCGTCGGCAGCGTTCCCCCTCGTGCACTGCTGAGTTTCCAGCACTACAGGCCTAGCGGAGATCTCAAAATTGAGATCGACCAAGCCTAGTATGAAATGAGGTTTCGTCGTTATCTGCTTTCCTGTTGCCGATGCCTGTCGAGATTCGCGATCGCACGGCCGCGAGCAGCCGAAGCTCGTAACATATAAACCTCTCGTCTGCGCTATGCGCTCTCGAGTCTCGTCGCGTCGTCGGTTTGAGAGTTCTCAGTTCATCAGAGTTGAGAGTAATAACATGTTCCCGACATGAGTATGCTGCCGCGGCGCAGTTCGCGCCGCAGTGATTTCAATGGCCGATCCGCGGCGCATCGTACGGTCATAAATGGAAATATGGAAATGAAAATATGGAAATGTAATGGAAACCAAAGCCGAACAGGGCAGGATACACACGACAGCAGAGCGGCGTGTAGCATGGCCCTCATTCCCAACGTTTCACCGTCTCGCTTGCCTAACCTTGGCGCTTGCGACAGCAGCAGTGGCTCTCGCAACGGTAGGAATAATATAGAGATAAGGAGCAGCGAAACGCTGCGCACAAACGGTGCGTTCGCGTTCTTGGAGCATGAGCATCCATCTATCGACAATCTGCTTTTACATCCCCCTCGCCTGCCGCTATCGCACTGACCACACTTCCCCGCAACTTAGACGATCTGAGAACCCGCACAGAAGCCAGAAATGGAACAACTGGAGCTGGATATATTGCTAGAAATGAAATTGAGTGACCTTATTTAAGTGAATTTTGCCAAACACGTGCATCTATTCCTGGGAGTTGTCGTGACGGGTTATGTGGCGTTTAGACTGAGATATGCACAGTGCCGCGCCAGTGCTTGAGATCTCGGTTTTAGGTTTCGAACGTTTACGGCGACTAGAAACAACGGAAGGCCCGATTCTCCAAGCATCGTTCGATATTGATACGTTGGGCTGTTTTGTTTTCTGTCTCAAGAACATCAGAGCCGCCATTACGACGAGGTTTGACGAGACAGGCGCTTCTCATTCTTTAGCTTCTGGTTGCTGAGCGTGGCAGGTGCGCGGCTGAATCCTAGGTTTCCGCGTTACGAGCTATTTCTTAAAGTATCCTTGAATTAAAATTGTTCTAGCTTGGTGTGAAGTTCGATTGGTATTTTTATGACAGCTTCAACTTTTGACTGTTTTCTGCTTTTCACTTTGTTTGTGTTGCAAAACGGCGCCGCTATCCCGCTGCACCATGCTTGTAGAGGCCGTCGTCCGTGGAACTTGATTCCCGGCTTGGGATCAAAACCAACGGTCTCGCTAACGGGGTGTCTATGGCGCAGGGAATTCTGCACAGACTGTGGCTTTTTCTTTTCGAATTAGGTTTTCCCCAGATATCAGTCCCGACTGCGTCAGACCCTCAGGTACAAACGGACCCCCGAAATAATGTCCGAGCCGATCGCAATGGGATCGAAACTCAGGGTTTTCGATGACGGCAAAATTTATTCTTCAGCGATGAGTGAATATTTCTTAGCGCAGTAAGTTTCTATGTATTAGTATGCTTCGTGGGGAGCATACTGATACCTTCACATGCCTCAGACCACATCATACGAACCGTACTGAAGGAAATCTTCAGGGTGGGTATGATTTGGCGCTTTTACACCTCGGAACGCTCAATCGGGCATCCGGTATACCCCAACTTAGCGTAGGGTACATCTGATTAGCGCAGCGGATGCGCGAGACCCTCAGCATCACAAAGACATCTTACTTTTTACTTGGCTCCCAGCGAATCTCCCGCAGATATCGAAAATCAACTGAAAATCACTTTTTACGCAAAAGTAGTTGAGTGGCGCAAAGCCCCAACCCGTACCACATCTTAGAATGTTGAGATTGGGCCACTCGATCCCGGGATTATCGGTACCCACTTGTTACCAACAGTCCTGAGAACAATATATGATGCATTTGCAGACGTGAACTCGTGCAAATGCTTCATATATGCATGGTCAAATATGCAGAAGACTGTCCCCGTCGGAACCTGACGGGTCGCTGAAAGAAATGTTTTTAGGTTAACGCGAGTGAAAACGGGAATAATGAAAATAATCGACGGTACAGAATGACGATTCATCGATTTCATCGATTCTGCACCGTCCTCTCGATTTCAGGTCCCATTGCGACGAAACCCGCTAATCTCGGACATTATTTCGGGGGTCCGTTTGTACAATGCACGCTGTAGTTCGTAGTTATAGCCATATGAGGGGCTGCAGTCTCAGCGGGATATACCCGTGCTGAGCTCAGGTTGAACTCCTGACAGCCCCATCTCGGGCGCACACTCGACTGGGCACTGCGAGTGCCCAGCCGAGTGTGCGCCCGAGACTCAGCGGCACAAAGCGATGCGCAACATGGCATATTATAGTTACGCCCACAGCAGAGCACAACACCGCACAGCAGGGCACGGCACAACATATGCATAACACGGGCACAGCACAGCACAATAATCGCACATGCATATGCACAGCACAACAGTGGCCATTGCATATGCATAACACAGCATAGCACAACATATGCATATGCATAGCATAGCACAGCACCACACAGCACGCCACAACTTTTGCATCTGCATAGCACAGCATTTGCATCTCCATAGCACAAGGCATCATATGCATATCACAACATAGCACAGCATAGCATTTGCATACGCATAGCACAACACAGCAATGGCCGTTGCATATGCTGATATGCGTGGCAGTGAGGGAGGGGCTGTAGTCTCAGCGGGATATACCCGTGCTGAGCTCAGGTTGAACTCCTGACAGCCCCATCTCGGGCGCACACTCGATTGGGCACTGCGAGCGCCCAGCCGAGTTTGCGCCCGAGACTCAGCGGCACAAAGCGATGCGCAGCATGGCATATTATAGTTACGCCCACAGCAGAGCACAACACCGCACAGCAGGGCACGGCACAACATATGCATAACACGGGCACAGCACAGCACAATAATCGCACATGCATAGCACAGCACAACAGTGGCCATTGCGTATGCATAACACAGCATAGCACAACATATGCATATGCATAGCATAGCACAGCACCACACAACACGCCACAACTTTTGCATCTGCATAGCACAGCATTTGCATCTCCATAGCACAAGGCATCATATGCATATCACAACATAGCACAGCATAGCATTTGCATACGCATAGCACAACACAGCAATGGCCGTTGCATATGCTGATTTGCGTGGCAGTGAGGGAGGGGCTGTAGTCTCAGCGGGATATACCCGTGCTGAGCTCAGGTTGAACTCCTGACAGCCCCATCTCGGGCGCACACTCGATTGGGCACTGCGAGCGCCCAGCCGAGTTTGCGCCCGAGACTCAGCGGCACAAAGCGATGCGCAGCATGGCATATTATAGTTACGCCCACAGCAGAGCACAACACCGCACAGCAGGGCACGGCACAACATATGCATAACACGGGCACAGCACAGCACAATAATCGCACATGCATATGCACAGCACAACAGTGGCCATTGCATATGCATAACACAGCATAGCACAACATATGCATATGCATAGCACAGCACAACACAGCACGACACAACTTTTGCATCTGCATAGCACAGCATTTGCATCTCCATAGCACAAGGCATCATATGCATATCACAACATAGCACAACATAGCATTTGCATACGCATAGCACAACACAGCAATGGCCGTTGCATATGCTGATATGCGTGGCAGTGAGGGAGGGCACCGGGCACTCTGCCTCCCACGCTACGGCGTACGCACACCGGGCACTCTGCCTCCCACGCTACGGCGTACGCACACCGGGCACTCTGCCTCCCACGCTACGGCGTACGCACACGAGACTCAGCGGCACAAAGCGATGCGCAGCATGGCATATTATAGTTACGCCCACAGCAGAGCACAACACCGCACAGCAGGGCACGGCACAACATATGCATAACACGGGCACAGCACAGCACAATAATCGCACATGCATAGCACAGCACAACAGTGGCCATTGCATATGCATAACACAGCATAGCACAACATATGCATATGCATAGCATAGCACAGCACAACACAGCACGACACAACTTTTGCATCTGCATAGCACAGCATTTGCATCTCCATAGCACAAGGCATCGTATGCATATCACAACATAGCACAGCATAGCATTTGCATACGCATAGCACAACACAGCAATGGTCGTTGCATATGCTGATATGCGTGGTAGTGAGGGAGGGGTTGTAGTCTCAGCGGGATATACCCGTGCTGAGCTCAGGTTGAACTCCTGACAGCCCCGTCTCGGGCGCACACTCGACTGGGCACTGCGAGTGCCCAGTCGAGTGTGCGCCCGAGACTCAGCGGCACAAAGCGATGCGCAGCATGGCATATTATAGTTACGCCCACAGCAGAGCACAACACCGCACAACAGGGCACGGCACAACATATGCATATGTGAATGTGTGGCCACTTCTTAGAGTCCGCGAAGCACACGTAAAGATGCCGATCGTCACCGAACTTGCCACCAATCCACATGGGTGCTAAACAACGTTTGTCAGGGCAACGGTTTCCCCTCGCGTCCTCAATAGGAGCGAGGCCAGGCATCCCACAGTGATAGCCCATTAGAAATTCGAAGTCCGCAAACTCGCTTGAACTCGCCGGCTTATCTTGGCGGAATGCAAAAGCCCGTCCACTGTAGATGGGCATGGGTACGTTTCCAGCGGACACCTTAGCTTTTTGAATTCGGAAGCAGGGGGGCAAGCTATCGGATGATTTGCAATCTTCGTCCATTGAACGGAGCGCGCATCCCAATAGAAGCTCCCGTGCCATTGCGAGGGCAGGTCGATTGGTTGTGAAGCATCGGAAATTATCCTCCAACTTTCCTCGGATCTCATGGTCCGGCATCCAGCTGTGCATCTCGCATGCTCCTCGGGCAAACTTCCTCCCGGATTGACAACAGTGCACTTGCCTGAAAATCTGGCTCGTGCTTTCAATCCACACGGTTTCCCCGGATAAAGCCTTGAAGCTGATAGGCAATTCTATCACAAAAGGCTTGTAGTTCTCTTGGTGGGAGAACACGCGGGTAAAACTGTGTGGGTCGAAAGCCGAGTTGTCAATTACCTCGCGTCCAGTGGTTGCCTCACACATCAATTTGACGAGCTGGTAATGCAGGCCGCCCATGTTCTTCAACCGGGAGCGGGCTCCCACAACGCAGTGGAGTCTTGACCGACACACGTGGCCAGGGAGGTGCTGCCTCCCGTCGATCCATGCCGCCAAATGGTTCTTGTCAATGGCACTGTTGTCTGCCTAGTGGGCGCCGCGGGTTCTTCAGATTCCATACCTATTGATTCAGGGCATGTACATTTATTTCCTAAAATAAGAGGTGCACACAGATATATACGTACTGTCCAATAGGATCCTATAGGGTCTCGTCTACAAGGCCTCCGCCGCTTGTGTGAACATCTAATTATCTATCTATTCGCATACGCATTCAGCTATCGTGTATGCAGAGATACTCAGAATGGTATACAATCATATATATATATATTGATATATATATAATCACTCTATGCATGCATCGCTATATGTGTAGAGATAATCACGTGGTGCATGCGAATATAGTCTGTGTATACAGCGACCTTCGCTCACACCTGCAGTATGTGTGTTTCACACTGTGAATTGCTTCGTGTGTAGCCTTGTTTACCCCGTCGCGCCGGGACACGCGTCGTGATTATCACGGCCTGATTTGACAATCGGATGCCTCTGTTGCTTGGTACAATCATATATGTGTGTGCATATATATACTAGGCGGATCGATCTCAAAAAGAGATCTCCACTAGGCCATCTGACCGTAGGATCATGTGCGCGACAATACTTCGCTTTTTCCATCCCAACATGCCATGCCACAACGCGAGGGTGACGTCGCGATAAATGTACGCGAATGCAGTGGCACTGTCATCGTTAGCGTCTGGCGATCGTGAGATCGGAAGTTCGTCTGTGTCGCCCGTTGGGATTCGCGCTTTGCTGCTGCTGCTGATTAAGTAAGGTAAGGTAAGTAAGGTAATTTGGTCCGGTTCGAAATCATAAGGAGCAGAGGTTATATTGTTATACACCCTGTCGCGCCGCCTAGGTATCTGACACCTAGTACTGTACGAGTACTGACACAGCTAACGGGAATCGTGTGAGTACCTCAATTATGTCATATTGATTATCGATCCGATGACATGACATCCTTAAGTATGCAACGTCGCCTTAAGTATGTAACGTCAGACCCCCCACGATTAAGCGTCCGTTTAAACGAATTTGGGGAGGGGCACGATAAAACTTCGCCCACGTTTTGGCCAACCTAGATCCACACCATACGCGCTTGCGAGTCGCTAGAATATCCTCCACAAACTATTCCTTCTCATCACTGCCCGGCGCGCCAAAGGCGTGCTACTGGGTCCGTTTCACAATTTGCATCTCCCGAGTGGCATGCCGGCACACGGTTCAGTGAAATTGTTGACGGCGTCATCGGGTATCGGTATGGGCTCTGATATTGATATATCAATATCGTTATTCCAAGATTGATATTTGAATTCACGTTTCAACATTGATCGATATCGATATCGCGAATTTCATATCAATCAATACCAATATCCGTTTGTACGGATCGATCAATTTCAATATTTGCCCCCCTTGATCAATCAATATCCAATATTTCAATATCGATGAATTCGTCATCAATCAATAACAATATTTCAATATATCGAAAATATTGAATATTGATACCTAACCTTGCTTTTATCGGCCGGGTGTGGCTCAATGTTCCCTGGGTGAGATTCCTATGGCGTGTTACGTGCTACGCGTAAAACTCACAAGGCCCGAAATACGTAATTTACGCGTAATTTACGCCCCCGGGGGCACGTTTGATGCAACATAGGCATGATGGGCGGGTAACGGTTGCATGCTGGGCTAGCACTGGTTGCATAATGGGCAAAGATGGTTGCATGATGGGTATGCCGCAATTGCATGCTGGTGTGGCGGTGGTTGCATGATGGGCAAACATGGTTGCATGTTGGGCTGCCACAAGTGCATGATGGGTGAGCAGTGATTGCATGCTGGTTGTGCCGCGGTTGCATGCTGGGCAATGCTTTGTGGCGTCATCAAACACACGAGCTTGGGTGCAGATTGCATGTATGTTGTCAGCGCATGGGGCGGAGGGGAAATTGGATGTCGCAGCCTTGCCCATCGCCGACTTAACTCTTCAGGAGGACTGGGGGCGCCGTGATGCCGAGCGTGGGATGTGCGAGGGAGGCATCAGCGTTGTAAAAAGGCCAGGTGACTTGACCGCCGCCAACCCCACCCTCCTCACCTCGTGCACGTTCTCTCTATATATTTTGCGGTCAACGTGGCGTCGATGTCATTAAATACACGAGCTTGAGTGCAGAGTGCATGTATGCCGTTAGCGCATAGGGCGGAGGTGAAATTGGATGTTGAAGAATGCAACCGCTGCACACCTAGAATACACCCATGTTTACCGAGCATGCAACCATGTTTGCCTAGCATGCAACCGCTCCCAGCCCAGCATGCAACCGCTGCCCGCCCATCATGCAACCATGTTTGTGCAGCATGCAACTGCTGCTAGCCTAGCATGCAACCGTTGCCCGCCCAACATGTAACCGCTGCTCGCCCATCATGCAGCCGTTGCGAGCCCAACATGCAGCCACTGCCCGCCCATCATGCAACCATGTTTGCCCGGATGCAGCCCGTGCCGCTCAGCATCACGGCATATTCATCACGCAACCACTGCGCGCAGTGCGCAGCCATGTTTGCCCAACATGCAACCGTTGCGAGCCCATCATGCAACCAGCACTGTGCAACCATGTTTGCCCAACATGTAACCATTTGCCCGCCTCATGCACCAGTGCCAGCTCGGTATGCAACCATGAATGTCCATTATGCAACCATGTTTGCCTAGCATGCAACCGCCGCTAGCCCAGCAAGCAACCGCCGCGAGCCCCGAATGCAACCGCTGCCTGCCCAGCATGCAACCGCTGCCCGCCTAGCATGCAACCAGTGCCGCCCAGCTTCCAGGGAACTTCCGCAGCCGGATGCCGTGCCCTGCTGTGCGGTGTTGTGCTCTGGTGTGGGCGTAACTATAATATGCCATGTCGCGCATCGCTTTGTGCCGCGAATGCCGCTGAGTCTCGGGCGCAGTGCCCAGCCGAGTGTGTGCCCGAGACGGGGCTGTCAGGAGTTCAACCTGAGCTCAGCACGGGTATATCCCGCTGAGACTACAGCCCCTCCCTCACTGCCACGCATATCAGCATATGCAACGGCCATTGCTGTGTTGTGCTATGCGTATGCAAATGCTATGCTGTGCTATGTTGTGATATGCATATGATGCCTTGTGCTATGGAGATGCAAATGCTGTGCTATGCAGATGCAAAAGTTGTGGCGTGCTGTGTGGTGCTGTGCTATGCTATGCATATGCATATGTTGTGCTATGTTGTGTTATGCATATGCAATGGCCACTGTTGTGCTGTGCATATGCATGTGCGATTATTGTGCTGTGTTGTGCCCGTGTTATGCATATGTTGTGCCGTGCCCTGTTGTGCGGTGTTGTGCTCTGCTGTGGGCGTAACTATAATATGCCATGCTGCGCATCGCTTTGTGCCGCTGAGTCTCGGGCGCAACTCGGCTGGGCACTCGCAGTGCCCAGTCGAGTGTGCGCCCGAGATGGGGCTGTCAGGAGTTCAACCTGAGCTCAGCACGGGTATATCCCGCTGAGACTGCAGCCCCTCATATGGCTATAACTACGAACTACAGCGTGCATTGTACCTGAGGGTCTGACGCAGTCGGGACTGATATCTGGGGAAAACCTAATTCGAAAAGAAAAAGCCACAGTCTGTGCAGAATGCCCTGCGCCATAGACACCCCGTTAGCGAGACCGTTGGTTTTGATCCCAAGCCGGGAATCAAGTTCCATGGACGACGGCCTCTACAAGCATGGTGCAGCGGGATAGCGGCGCCGTTTTGCAACACAAACAAAGTGAAAAGCAGAAAACAGTCAAAAGTTGAAGCTGTCATAAAAATACCAATCGAACTTCACACCAAGCTAGAACAATTTTAATTCAAGGATACTTCAAGAAATAGCTCGTAACGAGGAAACCTAGGATTCAGCCGCGCACCTGCCACGCTCAGCAACCAGAAGCTAAAGAATGAGAAGCGCCTGTCTCGTCAAACCTCGTCGTAATGGCGGCTCAGATAATCTCATATGAGATAACATAACAGGTTCGGCGAAACCAGGGGTATAAACGTATAAACTATTATACCCCTTGGGCGAAACCTGTTCCTCTTGCTGACCTGTCATCTGACATTTTGAATTGGGAAGGGTTATACGAAACGCGCTGGAATTCACACGTCGTTTCCGTCTCAATCCCGGAAAAAAGGGGGGGGGTTCTTTTTCTTTTTCAGTAATGACAGTGACGTGGCAAGAAATTGCATTCGAGCTTTGAGCGAGAAGTATGACCGTAGATCCGTCAATCACGCGTCGACGCGTGAACGATACGTGAGTCATCGATCACACGATCGGACCTATATGCGCCTACGGCAGTAACGAGCTTAGAGGTCTGACGTGTGATCAACAACTACCTCTTATCACTCCCACAGTCAGTCATCGGGTGACAAATCAGACAGAACAGCCAGACGACGAGACGAGTGTCGCAGTTACAAGACAGGTGTTTACAAGACATGTATTACTGTACTCGTGGAAGATATCCATTGGCTGTCGAAAGCCTGTAAACACTACCAAGCAGAATGAGAATGTTGAATGTTACATTCAATGTAGCCTATAGGCGGTAGATTTGAGACAAAGTGTGCTACGCGTCGCAAACCGACATCGGACCAATAAGATTGCTGCGATCGATCTGAAAGTTGCTGCCTCGAGAATTTTTCTGCTCCAAAAGTCATATGAACGACTGCAGTTAAGTACCGGGAGTTACGGTGTCAGGTTGTGGTCCTCGAGTATCGGTGGATTAGGTTTTAAGCAGCAAGAATTCCCACAATAGCAATATTTTCTATCAACTTCGATATGGTAGAAAGGACACTTATGATCGGATGTGCGTTGGCGGTTGTGGGTGCTGTCTGCATTTACGCTTCATGGCCCAAAAAAGCGTCGTCGGGTTCTGACCAGGGTCCTAGCAACGCGGAGATGGAAGCCTTAAAACGCAGACTCGAAAATCTTCCAGAGTACAAACCACCAGACGCAGACACAGATCCTCATGGCGATACATTGTTCCACTGAATTAGAATCCTGAGGCGAGAAAATGACTGTGCGTTACACGATAACACGCTATGATCAGCCCCGCACGCACGCACCCATATTTCGTTCATGGGAACGCTTTAGTCGTTCTAAGGGCTGACTCTGTGTATTTTTATAATCATATAGTTCATGATTTGTCTGTTCAGTGTGAAGGAAGAACGTGTGGACGCGCCCTTTCGTGATAGTCTTGAACTTTCCTCGGATATTGCCAGGTTTTGTGCTGGTCGAGTAAAAAAGCTTTGTCTCACTTACTTGAGAGCGCTTACGAAAAAAAAAGAAAAAATGTGACTCTTAGAGCGCCTACGTGTGGTTTGCTAACTCTTGCCGATCAATATTACCTTATATCGGATCGAACATCAAGTTTGTTCCTTCTGAAGCTTCTTCACGAATGTCAGTTCGAATGAAGTTACTCACTCGGAGCTTTTAGTTGGACACTTTTGTTGAATAATTTTGTTGGATCCTGCGAGCAATTCAATACGTGCCACGTCATGTCCTCAAACATAACGACGGTCGACCAGTTTGTCTTCTGCACAGTGAGGTTTTCGTCGTCGCTAATGGTTGCAAAAGCCTTTTTGCTTTGCCAGTGCAAAAGTTTTCAAGTTTCATCTGCAAAGAGGGCCACAACAGCACTTGTGAAGATGCTTTTTTCTTTCTTTCTTGAAGACCTTCGAGTTTATAATATAATTTGTTTCTAACTCGATATCTTTGGTCATTCATATTCACTCTTTCGTCACGGTACACTGAGCACGCAACAGCCAGTGCAATTCAGTAACAGCCTCTGAACCCAGCTAGTGTTAGCATAAGGATTCTTGGCCTGCAGTTGTTTTGCTTCCAGTTTTTCTAGGCTCCCCCGCCTTTGCTGCTTGACTGTGGACCTGGAAACGAACTCTTGTTCATGTGTGCGAATGGGTCCTTTGCCCGCCCAAGGCCCCCGCACTGTTTATTTACAGCTTAACTTAAGTACACCACCAGCATATAAAATCTACAATCCCCGGTGTTCAGTGCTTCAAAATCGAGCAGTATTTGCCATCCCTGCCAGGGAAAATGATTTGGCTGTGGTAGTTACGGAGTAGTTATGTGCACCTCAATAACATGTAAGCTTATTCAGAGGTGCAGTTGACGTCATCTCACCAATTCAACGATTCCGGACTTCCTGTTTTTTAATCTCTACTTACTTATCACTTATCGAGAATGCCACCTGCCCCCGATTATACCTATCCACAGATGACTGTCGCCAACTCATTCACACGTTAGTATTTCTGAAGTCTCTGTGTCCTTCGTGACTTTCAAACGGCCGAAGGGTGAGGTGGCTTTCAACTGTTTTCCCAAAAAGGAAGCCAAAGGAGTGGTCTTAGCCTGCTCGGGTTTCTCATTACCTGTCTCAATCGGGTTACACAGTAGTCGCCCTGGGCAATAGTTGCATCGAACAAAATGCTTATGTTAAGCGTTTTGCTCCAGGCATCCCATCCTTTTGAATCCTTTGCAGTCATGTCAAATTTGCAGTCAACAACTATGAGACTGGAATGCAAGATACCATGTGAAAAGACGTCTGTATGACTGATTTTTATGCACTTTTCTCAGCATTGTTACTGACAACTTGAGCCATAGCCAACTACGACTAAAATCAAGTGAGCATGCAACTCTGGACATCATTTGCTAGTAACAATAACTCACTTCCCAATGGATGTACGGCAATGTGCAATCGGATTCGCCTGTAGCCGGAATCTGCCTTCCATGCGAGGTAGATATTCAAAGTATTCATACTACATTTATATAATATTGTGTTTGTAGGAAACCCGTTGTTTGCTTTAGCCGGAACGGGCAAAAACTTTTACGGTTCAAGGTCGGGTATGACTCCTATGACAATATTAGCAGGTATTGCCGCAGACTGGTGAAAGTCGTCAAACGCCTGACTATCAAGGCTGATGAACACGCCATGTACCCTACGAACTCATTGTAGGGGATGCCGAGAACCCGAGATCCGGGTATTTAGGACCCAGGCAGCCCAGACAGGCAGGCCCTTGAAACCCGTGACCCAAGTCCGTCCAGAGGCAGTGACCGTAGCAGTAGAGTGACAGTAGAGTAGGAGTACAGTGCAGTGTAGTTCCGACCGACCGACCGAGCGAGGTTTTAGGTTTTTATTTCTCAGATTATTATCACTCAACAAGTTATCCGTTTCCGAAACCTGTTTACAGCGTGTATTCTGACTTGTCACTTCCGAGGAATACCGGTAGTATTCCACTAGGGGATATGTGTTACCCCGTCATATGCGGAACGCACCAACCAAGAGTCCCGTAATAATGTTAGGCCAAACATCCAAGAAAAAGCAATAATTGCCACGTAGTATCGGAAGGAAGCAAGGAACATGTCTCGGCGGGAGGCCTATCCGCAGAGCAAGTGAAACTTGACGAGCTTGCATCACACGATGCGTACAGTATTTCATTAAAATGATCGCTATCATTAAATTCGCGATTATGCCAGCAGATGGCTCCACAGTCCCTACGCCAGCAGCGGGGGGATATATTACAAAATCCCCACACAGCAACGCAACCAATACTCCCTTATACGCTCATCATTCACAGCCATGCCACATACATACCAGCCGCGGCAGCCATAGCCGGCAACGACTGCGCACCAGCAACACACACCCCATACACACTAGCCACGGTAGCCACAGCCAGCAACACTGCACACCAGCAACGCGCTTACCACAATCGCGACACCTGTCACAACTTTGGTAATGACCACTCAGACCCTTACATGGGGGGAGGTATAGACTGCCGGATCAACCCTCACGTTTGGCCCAGGACCCAGGACCTACGCTCACGTACACGACCCAGCCCCACAGGCAGCAGAAATTTCACTACAATATTTCACTTTCAGTTACCTCGCCAAGCGACCTGCGACCACAATCCGCAGTGCCCCAGCGATTATACCCCAGGTCACGTACAGACTTCCACGTTCAGTTACCTCGCTAAGCGACTGGCACCCAATCCGCAATCCAGCAGCAATTATACCCCAGATTCGGCACCGCGAGCAGATCGGGTATATAATTCACCCTTCCCCACAAGTATCAGTCACCCTCCAGCTCAGCACCCTCAAAACTCTCAGTTACGCAACCTGCACCGCCAATCAGCAGCGCAGAAGCAATTATACTGCTGGATTTGGCACGCCGACAGTGCCATAGTCTACTGTGTCATCACCGATACGGCTCGACTACTGTGACTACTTCACTGTCATCAGCGCCATCTCCGATATCGACTTCGGTAGCCCGACAGTTCATTCTTGCATCTGGCATTTCCACACCTGACTTCCTAGGGGCTGTCATTACATTCATTTCAGCGGAAGCTATTACACTCGCATGATATTGTGTATAGCTTTATAGTTTCACGGCTGACATATGCGAGAGTTGCATACCTGTTTGTAGTGCTTCACTGTGTGTGTTCTTGCAGGTTTGCGCCCACCACCGGCCTAAGGTGGTTTTAATTTACCGCCAATTATGGCTGGCTAAACGCCTTTATAAGGGCGTGGGGCCACGGATCAGCGGATGAAGTTCTAGGTTACGCGTAGTCGCGGGGTAAAGTAGAGTGAGGGAGAGGCACGTTTCCGTCGTAAAATTACAAATGCCTAGGAATATAGATGGACCGGATTAGCTACCCGCAGTCTCCGAAGCAGCACGCGCGTAGACATCAAACCTTACGACGCGATCGCCACCCTCTCTCACTCTATTTCTCCCCATGGCTGTAAATTTCTGAACTTTGACCCTGAATTTCGGCCCCATGTCCTTATTTTCTGTATAATTGTTGAGTGTAAATTTGTTTTCTCGCAGCGAGACCTTTTACGTGCACTATTTTGCTTGTTGATCGCGTTACATTTTGAATTTGCGGATTTCTTACAACCCTAGTTTGAGCTCGCTGCTGGAAATTTCGGCATGGCTACGACCCTTTACCAGTTAATCGCTCCGGCAAGGCTGAGAGCCCATCCAGCAGGAGCCTCGAAACGACAACTGCAGTTTGATCAGTTGGCAGCCACTCCGACTGCCGCAGCGTCCTCACAGTCTCCAGCGGAGAAGAAATTCGATGTTGATGCTGGGACGTTTCTTGACGACCAGCTGCGGATTGAGGCCCTCGTAAAGGGGCTTAAATCGAAGCTGTGTGGCAAGGGGGATGCGATCGACGAGTGGAGATTCTGTGGTGACGAGTCCAATGCTCGTTTACTTCTAGACTCCCTCGTCGAAGAGCTCACCTCGCGCCTCACACGCTTCAACCCTCTTTACGCACATGCCTTTCGTCTGGACGACGCAACGGCAGCAGTGGTACGAACCCAACGCAAACAAACTCTTAAAAGAGTTGTTGGAGTACCTCTGTGGTGGCCCAGAGCTCGTTTCAGTACGAGAAGCACATCGCTACTTCCCTGACGATGGCAAAGTTATTTTAACTGCCTTAGTCAGGGACGTGATGCCTGACCTGGAGGACTTTTCAAAACCGGACTTCATCTTTAGTACGAGAGTGGAGCTCACGGCTGGAGTAAACCCCAAGGACTTCCTCAAGGCTTTCCCTGACGCTGTCAGTGGAGCTGCGACGGACTTGGGGCAAATAAAACAGTCGCTTCATTCTCGGAAGGGATTATTCTATCCGTCTACTGCTACGTCGCACCTGTCCTATTACTTACAGGACAGTGCACGAGGAGTACACGGAAGAAAAGATCTCCAAGAAGCCCGAGCTGAGTCTGGTTAGTTGTGGGCTCGCTATTCCGCGAGTCTACAACAATTCAGGCAAGGCAAAGACGCTGACAAGTGCTTTGTACAAGGATGCAGGCTGCCACCACGGTGATCGTGGTGGCCTGGACACCAGGGGAGCCCGTGACCGTGCCTATTCCCGTAATCGCGATGTTTATTTTCCTGCGCGTTCTTCCCACCCCTTCAGAGGGAAGGGGAAGAATTACCGCTTTGCTCCCTCCCCCTTGGCGAAGGGGGGATTGGTCGCAGAGCAAGGGCAGGAAAGGCGAGGGAAAAGGTAAGAGCGGCAAGGACAAGGGCAAGCAGCAGAAGGGACGTGCCACCTTCCACCCGGGAGCCAAACAGTTCTACGGAAACTGTTGGTCATGTGGTGGAAGACACCGCCAGGCTGACTGTGTTCACACACAACACCTAGCGGCACACTCGATGCGCCTGGACCCTGACGCTCTGGCCGAGGGAGCCTTCACCGATGTTCTGGCAGCTCGCTACCAGGCAGCTTACGAGCACTCGGAGGAGGCTTTCCAGGCAGTCGTCTGCTGGGAGCACGGCACACCTGACGTCTGTGATGCCACCGAGTCGGTGTGCACGTACCCAAACGACGGATCCTTGTCGTTTGCGACCCGAAGGGTCCATGAGGTGGGCGAAAGGAGAACTAGTCACTGGGTCGGTCGGGTTGCAGGTGACACCACTATAGTGTCACTAGTCTACTTGACTACTTGAGCTGCTTGAGACCTTGAGCCCTTGAAGAATCCCTACCCGCAGAGCATCTAATTTTATTGAACTCGGTACAACCATGCCTTATGGGAGCAGACGAACCACCTCGCGCGCTGCCACAACTTCTATGGAACCGAGGTGACATGCGCGGATGCGCGACCGACAGGTTCGGGCAGTCTCGGCAACACCACGCCCGCTCTTCGTTGCCCCTTAATTTATGAGCAGCACTATACATTCTGAAAACACTGCCAAACACTGTGTTATATTCCTGTCGAGAGGGGTATATCCAACAACTGTGGTAGGTGGGGGCACTGGAGGGGGTGTGGCCCGAGCATGGTTGCGCTGACGGAACAGGGCGTAGCGAGCGAACCGCTTCGATTCGTGCGGCGTGCGAGGTGTCCCAACGCACTAGAAGAGTGGCGGAATAATACTTTTGGGGTGGTTGGTGTGGGGGCAGGGTGGATGGTGGGGTTCGAAATGCAGGCCAACTCTCAGGGTTCGGGTCTTACGCGTACGTCAACGTGGCGCACAGCCGGGGGCGAGCCTGCGAGTCACAAAGTGACGCACAGCCGGGGGCGAGCCTGCCAGTCCCAGAGCGACGCACTGCCGGGGGCGAGTGTGTCGGTCCCAAAGCGACGCCGTACCGGGGGCGACATAAGATGTAATGCAATGCACATACTCCAAATACAGCAGGATGAACCTCACCAGATACTTGCATTCGTACATTCCTACACTATGGTGACAAGTTACCCGGATGCTCACCTGGCTATCTGCCTGTGAAACTATCCCGATTCTGCTTTTGCAGAGTGTCAACATAATCGGCGGTTCACAGTTACTCGCCAAAACCAACGGCCTACAACTTCGGCTCTGAAATATGCGATACTGAATGCACTTGCCAACGAAAGGGGCACAAACAGTTGGCATGTGACTCAGAGCATCATGCGGCGCGCTCACATCGCGGAGCCCAGAGAATGGAGCCCAAGAGCATGCTGCGGCGTGCATCAATCTAGCTGAAAAGGCTTACCTTTGGACGTTGCTTGCCACCAAAAACTTGGAGGAATTCGGCCGGAATTCTTGGTCTTCCTGGAAAGCCTTCTCATTGTAGTACAACAACACCTTGCCCTCGACGACTTCTGCTGAAGTGACATGTTTAACAAGAATACAGATGTTATTTGGCAACGGAAATGCTCCCTAAAAAGCATGTATTCCTGTATCTACATAGCAATCGTGGAACTCGTTGAACAAAAAACTCATAGCACGTCATTCAAATGTTTCATAGACAAAGCGATGGCGCGTGTGACGAAATGATCAACTCGCACGCTGGCAAGCACGCGTGACAAAATATGACATTCCCGTCGAAGTCAGAGTTTAGAGTAAGTGTTCTCATCGTTCTTCTCCCAACTGGAGAGCACGTCTGCTTCTCGTTGTCCATGAGAAGGTCATCGCCGATGAAACCTTCCTCGCCACTGACCAGGTTGATGACCGTGGAGTCCACAACGTGCGCCAACTGCTTGCCATCCTCGTTCCTCGTCACAGGCGTCCAAGGCGAACCTGAAGGCGCAAACTCAAGTCTCGATCAAACCTATATAGCAAATAATCTCGGAATCACAAATATAATTAAGTAGCGGACCTCTAAAAAATCGTTGAGGAACGCGGGCTGGTGTTCGAATGGCAGGAACTTTGACAAACATTGAGCCGACGTGATCGGTCAGCAGGGGAGAACGAGGCCGGAGTTCATGTTCTATTCCAGCGGATATCCGAAGGGACATCAGGAGCGCGCGCTCCTGAAGACACTTCCGTGCGGCTCTCCCATCACCACAAGGGAAAACCACCGGGTCGACTTGAGCCGGGCTGGCCGAAAGCCGCATCACGATCTCTTTCAACATGTCAACGAAGCTGACACCATTTTCTTGCTGATATGCTATTAGCAGCTGCATAACTCCCTCCAGAGTGGGGGGTGACGGAGCAATCATCCTGTTTCGAATGTATTATATCTGATTTCTATATGTGTACCACACGATATAGATCACAGTAAATTAAATATAGAGCAGCTCGCTTTCGTATCCGTTCGAGTCTCGAGTGCTCCAAAAATTGCCGATGCTAAGCGTTTTTCCAGGTTTCAATCGCGATGACGCGAGGTCAGCGGACTGCAGCGCAATGGATCGGTGTATAAACGGTGCACTGTTGAGCATCGATGATCAAAACAATATAATTGCGTTTTCGATAACGATTCCACAATATAAATGATAATACTCGTCTCTCGAGGCCCCCAAGGGAAAAAAAACCTTTATAGCCCCCCTCGCTCCGGTGACGTGCTCACGTTAGGCTTTGCCAGGCGCGAGGGGGGCCACGACTACGTTCAAAGAAAAAACCGCGACTAAATGCTGAGACACAACAAGACAGACTGAATCACTGAACTCTACATAGGTACCTATTTCTCGAAAGATTCCTAGATTCTAACCAAAAATCAGGTTGTCGTTCGATTGAAAATTGAATACTGTGGGCGTCAGATCCGAATATTTCCTAGACTCTAATCGTCACTTTTTCATACAATTAAGGTAGCAGGTTCATTGAACGTGTAGATGGGCGCATGATTGGCCATAATCGGGTGTTCACAGTTTCGTGGAATTAGCGGACGACGCCAATACTATTCGTTCAAAATGCCGATCTGGTTGCCCGCTCATTTTGAATTCGACGATACCGATGGCGGCGTGCCGCGTGTGGGCCCACGCATGGTGTCACGATAGCCTGCCACAAAATTCCTCAGCAACAACTTCTACGACATAATTCTGACCAAGTGCGCCCCGGCTGCGCAGCGTGCATGCATTCTTTTTTGCGTGTGTTTGTTAACGAACCCTGCCTCGCTGTAAGATTTTTTATGCAATTCTGTGCACTCGCAGGTTCCTACGCTTCAACAAACGCGACGGATAAGGGTACGCTCTGTCAACTTTTGCACCCCGCCTGTTTGAATGTAGTGCATGCCAACCTCGAACCCCTCAACGACAAGGGAATCCGGACCCTAGAACCGGCGGGCACCGTCCCGTGAAACGCTTGTGAAGGAGTGGGACCTAAGAACCCATGGGAGCGGCCCCAAGAACCTCTGCTGTATGCTTAACTGAAAGTTGCAGGTACCCTTTCCCCGCGGCGGCATCAATAAGACCGCGGGGCGCTGCTGCTGTGAATGCCCTTTGTGCGCATCTTTTATTTCTGGAAAAGCGCTGCTGCTGTTAATGCCCAAGTCGTTTTGCTGCTGTGAATGCCCAATTGTGCGCCCAATGCTGCTGAGAATGCCCAACTCGTGTTGCTGCTGTGAATGCTCTGGAACTCTGCTGTGAATGCCCAACTCGTGCTGCTGCTGTATATCCCTAGCATGATCTGGTGCGTTTGCATATGACTGCCTAGAAACCTTTGCATGTGTTGGTTTCAGGTGGCGATGGAGTCGTGCAATAGTAGTCTTAGTGATAGTAAGCCCCTAGAATCCTCTAGTTGTAGGCAGCCCATAGAATCTTGAAGTGGTAGGTAGTTTAGTTGTATTCAAATGTATTATACTTCTTGAGTTTCCTTAGGGCGGATAGATATAAGCATAGTTATGGTGTGTTTTGTGAGACTGATTTTTTACCTCAGTTGCAATAAGCATTTCACTGCCTTCGCACAGTGCATAGTGCATATTTGTGTGATACTGATCCGAACTGTCTCGATGCCAGACCGCTAGTCTCTTTTGGGAGTCTATGTGCGAGGTTGACGACAGCCAGTTGACACAAATATGCATCTTCAGAAATAGATTGTTGTTTGAAATAGTTTGATATCGTTGCCGAAATTAGTAACTTACTCGATAGTTTAATTTTCGCAGTAGAGTCCCGGCGATACCGAGTAAACGTTTGCAAATACAACGCGGAGGGGCAATGTGAACCTGGCTCTGCAAGAGCTGCCTATTTCGACGAGCGCCTGTTCGCGATTTATCCGAGCGCGGTCAGTACCAACCCCTTTGGCCCAGAATGGGGTGTAGTTCGGGGCACAAGGTTCGGAATATTTGGTGTATCTGCCATACGTCGAAACCCGTTAGAAGCGATGAAGGCACTATTGGAAGATATACTTGATTTGCCATGGTTGAGGTGGGAGTTGTATGGAAGGTCCTACATAACTGGTTTGCCTGATTTCTCAATTGAGCTTTTGGCATTGCTGGAGTATAAGAAATTCAAGTATCCTGTACGATATGTTGGTGTTCCGGTTCCTTTTCCATCTGAACGGTACCACATCCATGCACCGGTTTTCATGTTCGTGGGGGAAACCCACAAACAACATTACACCCAATCTGGTTCTGAGGCATACCGCACAAGTCATTATCCCATTAGATGTGGATGTGACTTCATCCTTTGGACTAAGGATGAGCATCGGGTTAGAGATATTCGAAGATACCTTCGTGTGTTTAGACCGTGCCGGCATGGCTTCGGGGATACGCCATCCTATTTATTGTTAGCAGAGAGAGAAGATATTATTCGCAAATACTGTCATCGTGGCAAAGGATTTCGCACCTATGGGGGGAGCTTTGGTGAAAGAGAGATGTTATTCGTTTATCGGGATCCTGTGTTTACTCGAATCACTCGAGATAGTTTCGAGGCACATACTCCATACTATTATGTGCATCCTCTAGATCAATTTTGTTTGTAACCTTATAGTTATTTCGACTTTCAGGTGTATTGATATCCGAATCTGCAAGATATATGTTCCCCTTTATCTTCTTGGTGGCGTTTGTGATATCTAGAATGGGCGATCAATCTCCGCCCGATCGTTTCGCACAACCCTTACTTCCGGATCTCAACGCTGCCTTATCCGACGCCTCGATGTCGCCATCCCCTGGCTATGCCCCTCGCCGTAATGCTATCACGTCCCCCATCCCTTTTGCTCTATCGCCAACTACGCCTTCTAAGCGAAGCCCCGCCTTAGGGTCCGGAATGCAAGGCGTGAAGAGACGGGGTAGGCCGCCGTCGAAAACCACGCCACGTACCCGCCGGCGTTTAAAAGTCGCGACCCACTATGGGAGGCTCTCGACGGGAGCACTTGATCCTCAACCCCACACCGGGGTTTCTCCCGTCAATTTGTTTCAAGCCTTTGGAGACGTGAAAGCGACCGCCATGAATCTTAACGACACGGATGTCGAAGATCTGCCGCATGTTGTCAGTGATAAGCTGCATGAATCTGTGGACAAGGCTAGCGAGGGCAACGTCGAGCCGAAAAACCGATCCTATTTACGCTTTTTACGACCTCCAGACGCGGGTGACCGTCCTGGAAAATGTAAGACTTCCAACACCGGCAAGTCGCGCGATCAAGAAAAAGAACGGGCAGCCTCGGGTATCGCGAGTGAAGGATTGGAACTAAGCGACTTGGATGTAGTGAAAGCCCTACGAAAGGCCGGTTTGCCGGGTGGCGTACGCGTTGGGGAGTATCTTCACTCGGAAATGAGTTCGGCTGAGAAAACTGAGCATGTCGTCCGCTATTTTGAGGGTCTGGAATCAATTCCTAATTTGATACATACCTGTCCGAACTGTTTGGAACGAGGTTGTGAGCATGGACTCCCTCATCCGGTGACCAACTTCTGCGAGTCTTGTCAACAATACCCTTCTTGCATGTGCCCGGAGAACGGGTTGGATTTGGATACGAGGATGCCCGCGCATAATGCAACTGCCTGGCAAATCGAGTGGCATCGTTTACGGACCACATGGGGGACCTTGACTCCGATTGAAGAAGCTTTGATAAGCCCTATTATAACCATCACCTCGGTGTTCCAACTATCTGGCGGGCAGCTGGGATATTCTGGCTCGTGCATAAACTTTGTGAACGACATTTCACACGTGGCAAAGCAATTGCCCCGAGCGCCAAAAGACACGGGAATCGTTGTGTATAAAGTCCAGGGGAAGAATGACACCTTCAAGTTGATGAGGGTGCGGAGAAATGCGGTACGAGAGTATCATGCGTTCTTTTGTACTTACCACTCATACTTCGAATCTGGCATCCTTGATCCATGGCGTCCTGGAGAATATCTCGTCCCCCCATTTCGTTTAAAGGATTTCGACGAGGAGACGTGGAGTGCATTACCCGAGGACGGGGTTCCTGAAGGACTTGATGTACGTGAATACGTCGAGGGCGGTAGTCTGTGATGCTTACGAGGAGGAGCAAGTTGTCGAGGACCATGAAACATCTGATGATCTTAAAGGTGACGCGAATGTGGAAAAAGAGTGGGACACGAACGTCAATTCAAGAGTGATGCGAGCATGGCTTCGGGATGGGATCGGAGTGCTCGCACGGGCGGTAAGAGCATTTTCTATTGATATTATCGGTATTGATATTGATTTGGAGATAGACGTTGAGCGAGTCATCGGTATGTTGCACGGCAAGGAGAATGCTGCACAGAGTCGTTATGACTCTATCACGGTGGGGGAGCTTGGCGAGCATCTAAGTTCGGAGCCCTTAAATATCGGAGAGGCAGAAATCAACAAGGTGCGACTCAAAGTCATTTTTCTTGCTATTTTTTTCGGTCGTGGTTGCGAATGAAACATGCCATGTTTGACAGATTATGTTGATGGAGGAGCTCGTCGATATCGTCAAGACATTCGACGTCGAGTTTCATGATAGTGGGCTTCCTCACAACATCACCTCTAGCATCGTCGAGCCTATGCAAGAGGCTGTGGATGACTTGAACGAGCTGCTAGGAGATGATCGCGTTGGGGAGGAACCATCATTGGGCCGAGGAACGAAAAATAATCCCTTCACGATGCCCACTCATGGCAAACAACCGATTGCAGAGCAGCGCTCCCCCGGATATATCACACTAGCATTCCCGACGTTGTTTCCTCTTGGAAAAGGTGATTTCCACGAGGCTCGTAAGTCATCATTGACATGGTCTCAGTGGTCGCGACATTTGCAACACTTCTACGATGGCAGATTTGCACAGCATTCCCGATTTCCTTATTTCACTTTGAACACCCACGAGAGGGAGGTGGCGAACAAGAAAGCTGGGCTTTTCGCAGGACATAATGCGAATATGACCGTGGGGCAATTACGTGCGATGTCAAAGAAGAATAAGGAAGTTGTATTTTCGAATCTCACAAAATTTGGCGCTTCCCTACGCAACACACCTGGCTTCTATGGTAAGCGGCGCAAAGAGTTAATGGCGATGGCGGATCAAGTGGGTGATATGAACGTGTTCGCCACCAACTCGCACGCGGACACATTTTGCCCATATCTACACCGCTTCATCAAGCGTCATATGGGCATTGAAGATGGCTCCGAGCGGGACCCCGAAGCGCCGGATTTAAGTGAGAGTCAGCGGCACTCTCGGCGTGTCGAGAACGTGAAGCATTTCCCCCACTTGGTCGCCCAATTCTTTCACTACAAAACCGAGCTATTCATCGAGCATATTTGCCGGGGCACACTCGGTGTGCAGGCGTATTGGGTTCGATATGAGTGGCAAAGCCGTGGATCTACGCACGCGCACTACTTTTTATGGCTGGAGGGTGCCCCAGATCTGGAGTTCTTGGATAAGATGGTGCATGATACCGTCTTTGAAAAGTATGGAAATACACAAGTTGATTTGAGTGAAGCACAAATGGAAGAGATCGCCGACATCCTTAACACAAAATCTTCTTTGGTGATGCGACAAGAGGAAAGCGTGGAAGGGGTGGATGACGACATGGCCCGTGAAATGCGAGATGCGTGTGCGTGGTGGGGACACCGTTGCTCCAGGCTGAATGAGGCATGGTGCGATGTGGAGAATCGGCCTGTTATCAACACGCTTTATCACCCGTCAACACGGATGCATACGCCAATGATGTGCGCATCATGCGAAGCTGGTGGCACGTCGTTGTCCGAGGAGATTTTGATGGATCGGGTAGCGCTAAGGGCTGTTCCATTTATTGTCGCAGTAGGATTTCCATTTTTTGTCCGGCAGGTGGGTGGGGTCGAGAGGTCTTGTTGTCCGGGGGGGGTGGGGTGCTGAAAATCGGTCACATGTCCGCGGGGTGCGTGCGACGCGCCACTTGTCCGGACGGGGGCGGCGGAGGGCCGCAACGTGGATAGCGCCACTCGCGTCAGATTTGCTTGAGAGTGTTATATCGTGCACGCGCTGATTTTGCCTACGCTAGATGGTAGATGCCTCTATGCCTCAAATTCAATGATGATGGATTTGGTGCAAGATTTGCCGCACTCACGGGAGTAACTCCATGTGAGCGGTTGAAATGGAAAGCGAGTTGGAGGCTAAAGAGATGATGCCTATTCTACGAAGGGTGGGTATACCCACCGTAAGAGGTGCTTACGGTGGGTATACCCACCCGAAGGGTATTGATAATTCCCGCTGATTGGCTGCGAATCACGGCATGTGACCAGTGACGAACTTGCTCTAGACACTCCCGTGAACCTCTATGGAGCCTCCACATGCGCCAGAAATGACTCATTAGCCAGAAAAAGTGAAACCCAAACTCAGAACTAAAATTCTTGTAATATAGTGTGAATATTATCTTTTTGGTGTGCATGCCACCTGATTTTGAACGTGCGATATATGGAGGTCCGCGAGGTGGCAGCTCATGTGTACCCTAAGCTACGTCGGTTATATATCGAAATCAAAGTACATAACGAAAAAATACGTATCTCGATATTATACCAAGCTCCAGGAGTCTACAAATAACGTTAATTGTGTATACCCATCGTAAGGGATAATTCCTACCCACCGTAATTTCTCCAACTTCAAGGGTGTGGCATGTGGCCAAAACTTATCGGAGTCGTGCAAATTAAGTTTTCTAGCCTTTAATCAACCTCTTGGGACACAGAAAATCTATAGGTTTGACCCCCGCAACCTACTTGCGCGGTCGGTATGAGCATGCAAAGTTTCGCATTACGGTGGGTATACCCACCGTAATATTTTTAGAATAGGCAATGAAGGTATCGAAACGTTTGCAGAGAGAGACTGCTTGGAAGAGTGATCCGTTGTGGAAATTGACAGTGCCTATTCTTGAAGGTATATTGTGCACGCGCGCTTCTGTAGATGCGCGAGATCTGAAAGAGTGCCACAAAGTAGATTTGCTCGAAATGATTGTCGAGAAATGCAGTCGAGATGATCCAGATATATTACAGGCACTTCAGGCATAGTGATACCATTGAGTGTAAGCTATATCAAAGACTAGAGCCGTGCCATATGTACAGAATTTTGCTATCAATAGATGTAGGTTGATATTAATGTTGAAATGGTACCTCCAGTTGCTAGATGATGAATACATGTTTATCATACACATATTTGTTGGCAACACAATTCCGATTTGCCATCATAAAATAATATACCGGCAGCGTAGATGGGGACAATTTCATAATTGAATGTAATCGTGATTGTTTGAATCCATGTTTCAACGTATAGAAGTATTGATGATGGTCGTCATCATCATCGATTATTTTCTCGATTGCACGCGGTATGTCGGTTGACCTTATTCTTTAGGGTCATCCATTCATTGTCGTGGGGTTAGGATAGGTGCCGGGACCCCCACCTCCCCAGCGGACATTACCATGAAGGACCCCCCCCTCCCCAGCGGACACGTTTGACGGGGCACCCCACCTACCCAGCGGACAGATGTTGGACCCACCGGACAACGGGAGATACTCACCTAGACATCGATGTATGTATGTATCTATGTGCGTAATTATGTATGTATATATTATGCGTGCATCTATGTTTGCACCTGGACGAATATCTGATTTCATTCCATGCCTACTTACACCAAAACGGCGCGCGTGCTTCCATGTGTATAATGAAGATAATTAGTACCGGTAAAATCAAATAATTTAACAATGCGAAATTAAAATCTCCCCATCGATTCATTTCGAGAAAATAATCGATGATGATGACGACCATCATCAATACTTCTATACGTTGAAACATGGATTCAAACAATCACGATTACATTCAATTATGAAATTGTCCCCATCTACGCTGCCGGTATATTATTTTATGATGGCAAATCGGAATTGTGTTGCCAACAAATATGTGTATGATAAACATGTATTCATCATCTAGCAACTGGAGGTACCATTTCAACATTAATATCAACCTACATCTATTGATAGCAAAATTCTGTACATATGGCACGGCTCTAGTCTTTGATATAGCTTACACTCAATGGTATCACTATGCCTGAAGTGCCTGTAATATATCTGGATCATCTCGACTGCATTTCTCGACAATCATTTCGAGCAAATCTACTTTGTGGCACTCTTTCAGATCTCGCGCATCTACAGAAGCGCGCGTGCACAATATACCTTCAAGAATAGGCACTGTCAATTTCCACAACGGATCACTCTTCCAAGCAGTCTCTCTCTGCAAACGTTTCGATACCTTCATCTCTTTAGCCTCCAACTCTGCTTTCCATTTCAACTGCTCACATGGAGTTACTCCTGTGAGTGCGGCAAATCTTGCACCAAATCCATCATCATTGAATTTGAGGCATAGAGGCATCTACCATCTAGCGTAGGCAACCAGCGCAGGCACGATATAACACTCTCAACAAATCTGACGCGAGTGGCGCTATCCACGTTGCGGCCCTCCGCCGCCCCCCGTCCGGACAAGTGGCGCGTCGCACGCACCCTGCGGACATGTGACCGATTTTCAGCACCCCACCTCCCCAGCGGACACTGTCACCTGTCGACCCCACCCCCCCAGCGGACAACAAGACCTCTCGACCCCACCCACCCAGCGGACAAAATATCGATTATTTTATCGAAATGAATCGATGGGGAGATTTTAATTTCGCATTGTTAAATTATTTGATTTTACCGGTACTAATTATCTTCATTATACACATATGCGAGCCCTCAATATATCAATAATATAATGGCTACTGCCCCACAGTACTTGTCATAGTACTTTCGAGCTCGAAAGTACTATGACAAGTACTTTCACGCCATAATTTTTTTCGGTGTCTTTTAAGGCTACGGTCATACTGCCCTTCATATTATGTTGACTTTGTGACCCAAACATGATTGTCTTTTGTGCCATTGGCCTCTAAACCACTTGTCGCCTTCCCACTGGATGCATATTGCCGAGGGGGTAGCATTTTTTGTTACATTGCGGTTTCCGCACTGGGTGTTCAAACAGTTGGCCATCTTTACGAATTTTTTTGGAGTAGCTCTTGGCGTGAGATTGCCCGGGCGACCACACATATCCAAGGGGTGTATGTTGGCCAATGATGTTTATGGGTGTGAGCCTGTTGGCGTGATGTCATTTGTGGTAATAAGTTGCGGGTTAAACCCAACCCTACAAGTGTGTTTACACAAATCAATCTCATGGTAGGTTGGGGTACACAAGAAGCATGCCATGGATTCTCCCAACGGGCACCCTTGTACCGAGTATCGCTCGGTGATGATGTATAACGATGTTGCGGACTACGAGACCCATTTTTGGGGACCCCGGTCGATGTCTAAGGTGCATATTTGAGTTATGAAGAGATGCCAGGGCCTAGCAGACATCGTACTAGTACGCATGCACAAGTAGCATACCATGGATTTTCCCAATAGTCACCCTTGTAGCGAGTATCGCTCGGAGATGATGTACAACGATGTTGTGGACTACGAGACCCCATTTTGGGGACCCCGGTCGATGTCTAAGGTGCATATTGGAGCTTTGAAGAGATGCCGGGGCCTAGCGGACAGCGTACTAGTACGCATACACAAGTAGCATACCATGGATTCTCCCAACGGGCACCCTTGTACCGAGTATCGCTCGGTGATGATGTATAACGATGTTGTGGACTACGAGACCCATTTTTTGGACCCCGGTCGATGTCTAAGGTGCATATTCGAGTTATGAAGAGATACCAGTGCCTAGCAGACAACGTACTAGTACGCATACACAAGTAGCATGCCATGGATTCTCCCAATGGTCACCCTTGTGCCGAGTATCGCTCGGTGATGATGTACAACGATGTTGTGGACTACGAGACCCATTTTGGGGACCCCGGTCGATGTCTAAGGTGCATTTTGGAGCTTTGAAGAGATGCCAGGGCCTAGCGGACAGCGTACTAGTACGCATACACAAGTAGCATACCATGGATTCTCCCAACGGGCACCCTTGTACCGAGTATCGCTCGGTGATGATGTATAACGATGTTGTGGACTACGAGACCCATTTTTGGGGACCCCGGTCGATGTCTAAGGTGCATATTCGAGTTATGAAGAGATGCCAGGGCCTAGCAGACAGTGTACTAGTACGCATACACAAGTAGCATGCCATGGATTCTCCCGACGGTCACCCTTGTACCGAGTATCGCTCGGAGATGATTTGTAACGATGTTGTGGACTACGAGGCCCTTTTTTGGGACTTTAATCGAAGTATCATAGCAGGATGTGCAATATATATGATTATATACGTTTATGCAGCAGAGGGCAACCCTACATTGCGCCGCAATTAGTCGAGTATCTGATATATTTCATGAACTTATAATGATTTTCGTGCACTTATAGGGTCTTAAGGATGAAAATTTCCCATCATTCACGACTTTTGATGATAAATGATTTTTTGGGGATTTTTCTAGTATGGTGACCCTGCAAAAGTAGTGGGTAATGATCAAAGTCATCAATTTTGAGTCGTGGATGCATGATATATCCATATGTGTGAAGGTTTCCTAGTCAAGTGGAGTGTATTTGCATGAAATATCATGTCATAACTCACATAACTCTAAGTAACGAAGAGGTTATGACGTTTTGGGTTTCAACAAGGAAACCCTGATTTTGGGGGCTATTTCTTTGCTCCAGCCTGCGCATACCCACGAGAAGAAAACGGCACGGCGAGCTCGATGTGTGATGGAAGTAGCACTAGGGTGTGCAAAACATCAAAGTAGATATCAATATTGATTTTTTGAGACCTTAATGTGCTCGGACCTTCGCTCCATGGGATCACAATCAGGGATGCGGTACGATGGAACTCGAAATGTTATAAGTGAAAAACATCCAAAAAAATCAGTTTTTCTCACATGCGGCGATAGTTGCCATGGTTATGGCAGGATACCGGCATTCTCATGGGGTAATGCATGTTGCACAGTTCGAGTACATCCCAATGAAGAGTCCTATCACCCTATACGAATATATATGGCCATCTACCGAGCGAAAACACCTTCGTAGTCAAAGTACTTGTGATAGTACTTTCGAAATTAATTAATTTTCTCGTGTTTTATAGCATGAAAGCACACACGATTTACTCACACCTAAAGTTGCTTGTAGCGTGCACTATCATTCAAAATAATTCAAAAGGGTCCGAAATGATTTTTCTGAGCTGTGACTTGACCCGTGGAACCTGTTGAAAAGGCCCCATAATGGTTTTACTAAAGTACTTGTGACAGTACTGGAGCGCGGGGCAGTAGCCAATAATAGAAAGCGCGGTGTTATTGGACTGTAACACACGTGCAAGTTATTAGCGGGATGAGTGCAGACTTCTGTGAGAAGATACTGCTCTAGCACAACGCTAGCTCATCTATACCGAATGTCTCCCATCGCATAGATGGTACCGCCATTGGGTTGTGAACCCGAGGCATTGGTTGAACGACCAGTATCGGCAGAACGAATAATGCGTTTGCCATATGATACTGCGCATGCTTGTTCCGCACATGCTGGAAGCGAAGATGATTTCTTGTTCACCGCATTGCGGGTGCGGTGAGGGCGTATATCGAGTCCCTTCCGGCGGGCTTGAGTTCGAAGGTGCACAAGGAGTGCAATGCGGCATTGGTGTCGTTAGGTGACCGGCGCGAGGAGACAGTGAAGAATTGTGTTGTGGCGAATTTGAGGCGGACGCGTTATCACGCTTAGCACGACGAAACACACGTGCGAACGTTAGTCTAACGAGGGGGATAGCGGCTGCGGCATTTGGGAGCAACTGGCTTCCGTAGTTGCCTCTGGAGGCACTGCCTGGTTTACACGTGCACGACTTGCACGCCGAACCCGTCTGACGCCAGTGCGAAATGCTCGGGCGGCTGTTCGAGGACTTGACGTATTCTGCTGGTCCGGACCCACAGCGGCACGCGGGTTGCTCCGCTCCCCAGCCCCGGAGTTCAACAGCGCCTCACATTCAGCCAGTCCCAGATGCATCCTCGCGTGCGCCTCTGTTGTCGCTTGCTGCATCTGGTCGATCTCGTCGAGCTGATCCGGCTGATGGCGTCCCACTCCGCCATGTTCACAACGTCTGGTCCCTCAGCCGTTTGTACCGCTGGCTGCTGCGCCGGCAGCCTCGGACTGCCAGCCCGCTCCGGTGCATCAGCGGCCACGTCCGGGAGGTCAGGCTGTTCGGGTGAAATCGTGGCGCGTTGACCTGCAGTGGGCTGCTCCGGGTGGATCGGAATGCTCGCCTGCTCCTGCACGCTGGGCGTATCGCGTAACCCAGTCACCTCGCCATGCGTAAGCGGTATTACCAGGCTGGGGAGGTTCTTTGCCCGGGTGTGGCGGTTGAACTTGATGCAGGCCTCCATGTCCATACGTTGGAACGCCTGCATGCTCATGCCCTTTCGCTTGGGAATGGTGGCACGACGATTCCTTACATAGGCGATCTCGTACGATCTTATGTGCCTGCAGGTCCGTCAACAGCCTGCGCACTAACCCATGCGACTTCCATACACACCGTACCTCGGTGACGCCACGGGTCCGGGGGCGCGTAGGGAGTGCTAACAGCCCTCTTAACACGCAACGCCCGACCCATCGGCTTGATGCCACCACCCGTCGCGGGTCTGGGGGCGCGTAGAGAGTGCTAACAGCCCTCTTAACACGCAACTCCCGACCCATGGGCATCCACAACAACCCGCCACAAACCATACCTCGGATTACAGGCGCGTGCTCGGGGAGCTGTCCCCACATCTTGAACATCCAAAGCAACCTTCTACAACCGGGCGCCTGCCCACCATGCACACCGTCGCCCAGAATACGGTACCGCCCACTATCACATGCAGCCCCTAAGGATCAGGCGCGTGTCCGGGGAGCTGTCCCCACGTCGCAGCCGTCACCAACAGCCTGCGCACTAACCCATGCGACTTCCATACACACCGTGCCTCGGTGACGCCACGGGTCCGGGGGCGCGTAGGGAGTGCTAACAGCCCTCTTTTATAACACGCAACTCCCGACCCATCGGCTTGATGCCACCACCCGTCGCGGGTCTGGGGGCGCGTAGAGAGTGCTAACAGCCCTCTTAACACGCAACTCCCGACCCATGGGCATCCACAACAACCCGCCACAAAACACACCTCGGGTAACAGGCGCGTGCTCGGGGAGCTGTCCCCACATATTGAACATCCCAAGCAACCTTCTACAACCGGGCGCCTGCCCACCATGCACACCGTCGCCCAGAATACGGTACCGCCCACTATCACATGCAGCCCCTAAGGATCAGGCGCGTGTCCGGGGAGCCGTCCCCACATCGCAGCCGTCACCAACAGCCTGCGCACTAACCCATGCGACTTCCATACACACCGTACCTCGGTGACGCCACGGGTCCGGGGGCGCGTAGGGAGTGCTAACAGCCCTCTTAACACGCAACTCCCGACCCATCGGCTTGATGCCACCACCCGTTGCGGGTCTGGGGGCGCGTAGAGAGTGCTAACAGCCCTCTTAACACGCAACTCCCGACCCATGGGCATCCACAACAACCCGCCACAAACCATACCTCGGGTTACAGGCGCGTGCTCGGGGAGCTGTCCCCACATCTTGAACATCCCAAAGCAACCTTTTACAACCGGGCGCCTGCCCACCATGCACACCG